>BQNB010010296.1:1828-84313 GCA_026074375.1 Tanacetum coccineum
CGTTGTCATTATTTTCTTCATAAAAACGACACAAAAACCATAGATATCAAGAGCAAATCACTCTGATACCAATTATGGAGATCGTTTTGCCAACAACATTAATAAGCACGGCGGAAATTATAAAGAACAGTAATGTTGTTAAACAAGGTTTTACTACTAAACATTCAGGCCTCCATTAATTTGATCAGAATAAATGGTTACAAACTGTAACAAGGATCCACAATCCTTGAGGCTACACTAACTATCTAATAAACTAACTAATAAGCTAACTAATAATACACACGCTTTCTTTAGTATGTCTAGACTCTTATTGGAGAGATCTAATTATGATGGATATTCTAAACCAGACGCCTATGACCCTTTATATAGAGGGTTTACAAGAAAACCTAGCTTACATAGGAAGCTAACTTAATATTTCACATTAAGTCCTTGTTGTTTCATCTTTCTTCAATTTTTCATATTTAGTTTTGCAATCATCAAATCTCAGATCCTAACAGAAACACAAGTAAACAGACAATTCTGAAAATCTTTATGCTTGATCCTCTGTTGCACTGAACTAAACATACCATGGTCAGTCACACTCTTTGTCATTCTTCTAGTTTGAGGTGCTGAATGTATATCTCCAATGATTTATTTAAGTGGATGATCCTTGTGAATTCTAGTAGTTAGAGTAGGACTGACAAGGATATGTGTATCCAAATTAGTCATGTCAGCCTCTGCATCAAAATCTTCATCATCATCTGAATAGACAATTTCTTCCAAATTAGGCATATTTGGATCATCAACACATCCATAGACTATATTCTCATCAACAACATTATCTTCTATGCTAGCAGTATTAAAAACTGAACTAACAGTATTAATATTGTTAGTACTGTTAACACTTTTATCCTGCTCATGATTAACTCTTGGCTCCTTTGTATTTAGTACCTCACTATCTTCATTCTCTAGATGTTTAGCTGTAACACCCCAATTTTTACAATATAGCAGCGAAAGCTAATCTGGGGTATTACTTCATGGAAACAACAATCATAATCATAGAAAACCCAAAAGAGACGTTTGTTTAAAAGATACGTTATCATTCATTTCAAATCAGAGTTTTACAAAGGCAGGTCCCAAAATCTAGTTACATACAGTGTGAATGATAACAAGTTTTAGCCATCTTCGAGTCCATGCCACTTCGTGTCGCAACTTGCTCAATTACCTGAGATAAACATGCTAAAAAGTCAACACAAAGGTTGAGTGAAATTCATAGGTTTGAAATGTAATAGTTGAATACAAGTTATCATAATTAGAAATATTGGTATTGCAGGAATAATTATCATGAAGAACATTATTGTCATAGTGAACAGTATTATCATCCTAAACTCATGAATCACATAAAGAGATATTAAAGAGATAGTGGGAGATACTACCCAAAGAGATATTGGGAGATACTACCCAAAGAGATATTGGGAGATATTACCCAAAGAGATATTAGGAGATATTACCCAAAGAGATACTGGGAGATATTACCTAAAGAGATATTAAAGAGATATTGGGCGATACTACCCAAATAGATATTTCCATGTACTTAAGTAGTAATATATCAGAATAGCACACAGTTTAATAAGCATTTGCATTCGTAGTTTACAGCAGGTATTACGGGTTTATAAAGTATGTGAGATTATGAACTCATTAAGTCTTTGAAAAGTAATCACATTGTTATAAGATAAACGAGTATGTAAAAGAGTTTGTAACAAGCATGTATCCCCCTCGCGGGTTTATAAAACATTTGAAATATTGAAATGCGAGGCTATGAACTCACTAAGTCTTTGAAAAGTAATCACATTGTTATAAGATAAATGAGTATATAAAAGAGTTTGTAACAAGCATGTATCCCCCTCGCGGGTTTATAAAACATGTAAAATAAGTAAAGGCGAGGTTATGAACTTCACCTGATATGTGTATGTTATAAATACTTCAATATTTCAAAATGAAAGCTGACGACCTTATCACAATCTTAACAGGGAATGTTGATATAGCAAAATGATAGTAAACAGCCACGTCACGCAACCTGAGTAAATATGTTGAGTCTTAGGAAGATTGTACTCTAGAACTTTGGTTTTAAGAGTTATGAGTTTGATTGAAGAGTTTGGAATTATTGTATCACCATTCGGGCCATCATAATTCAGAAGTCATTCAGTAAACGTTTGAGGAGCTAGGGCACTTTAAATCGTAAACCCAACAACTCAGTCAGAACGTAATACCAAGATGAAACCCCTTAATATGAAGCTCCTTAGTATTGTGATATGATATAATCGGTTTTAAGCGTTTTGATCAATATCTGGAAATGTTAAGCACGAGAAGCGTTAATTAAAGTTATGTCTTGTAAGGTTTTAAACATGTTTTTATACTTTTTCAAAATGTTACATTTTAGACCCTTGAGTTTGAAAAGTAGCAAAATATACCCTCGGAGTTTGCACTTTTACGAGTTTGGTCCTTCAAGTTTAAAAGATAAACCATGTAAACCCTGTACTTTGAAAAGTGACATAATAGACCCCTATAGTTATAACTTTGATAAAATGACATATTCAGCCCTTTTAGTTATAAGTTTTAGAAAGTTACGATATATACCCCTTGCATGGATAATATTTACAAAACATGTCCAAATTGTCATGCAAGCTTATTTTAACATTTCAATAGACATTTATAAGTTATAATAAACTAAAATATGAAGATTTAACGCAACGAAAGTTTAGAATAAAACGATTCGTTAGCTAGGAAGCAAAACGGGTCAAATTAGGGTTTCAAAACATAAACGCGTGGGTTTTAAGATCAAATTTCTTCATTAATCAATAAAGTGGTTATTTTAACATTAGTTAAGCATGCTAGGATAGATTATAACAATATTTAACCATTATAACATTTAGTTTTAAGAAAAACATAAAATTAGGGTTTCGGGTGTACGGTTTTGGATCAAAACGGAAAATGAGCATGAATTAAGTTATGAAACTTTAACAAGAGTATATTTAGGATCATATGATCATTATAAGAGTATAGGAGCAGAAGTATAATCCTTAGAACCTGGGTTTGAGCTTCAAGGATCAAAAATGGTGGAAACGGGTCGTTTCGGGTAGTATTTCCACTCGTACGCCTTGTATCTTGTTCCCGGGGCTTCAAATCTTCAAAGCTTTGCTTGAATGATCTTCTTAGATGATCCTAGGATCATATGGAGCAGAGAATGTTTGCTCACTTGGGTTATAGAAAGAAGAAGTGGGGGATGATTTGAAATGGAGGCATAATACCCCTATTTATAGTAATTTTGGAACTTGGTGACTAAGGATTGCTAAGTAGACCAGTGAGACAATGTTGTGGGAAGCTATAGGGTGAGTGGAAGGCTATGGGAAGAGTAAGAAAGGCTATGGTGCAAGTGGAGTGTTTCTAGACTTTTAGGGTGTTTGGTTTGTTTTAATATGGCTGTTTTTTAGACAGCAACAACAGTCTTGAGTAAAATTGGCTGTCATTTGCAAACCAAACTACTGTTGAAGCTCAAACCAGTGAGCAATATTTAGATATTTGAGTCCACTACAACGTTTTATTTTTTTACATATTTGGGGGTTACTATACAAAAAATTAGTGATAATAGCCATTTACTACAGGTGTGCCGAATCTGTGCACCTTTGCCATTTTGGCTATAACTAATTCATCCGACGTCGAATCGGGTTGATTCCACCGGCAAAATGATCACAAGACATAGGGCTACAATCTAGTGTTTTCATTTAATACCCAGAAACCATTTTGATATGCCATCCTATGTTTTATAGACTGATCCGATTCTGAACTAGGGCCTAGGTTTAGGTTTTAGGGTTAGAACTAGATTAGGGTTTTATTTTAGGGTTTCTAGGATTTAATTCATGTATAATGATGTTATAATGATGAAATAGGATTTCTAATTTTGTAAATTAAGTATTTACAACTTATTTGATTAATGGTTTAGGTTTAAAACGGTTAAAAACCAAGAAACGGGTTTATGTTTAGAATACTCTGTTTAGGGTTTAGGATTTTAAATATAGGGTTATGAGTGTAAAAATGTGTATGAAAGTGTAGAATAGAATAATTAGGGTTTTACAACACTTGTTTATTGAGTGTAGTAGCTTGTACACAAGTGATGGTAAAGAAATTAGAATGAAAACGGAGGTAAAACAGCTAATATTTAGATGTAATGCTTTATGAACTTGTACATTGTGCTTTGAAACGTGTACTTGACTTGGGTAGTTTATATTTCCATATGAGAGTTATGTTACTTGAATATAAGCTTTAGAAGCTTGTACATTCATTTTAGATATTAACCTTTCATGGAATTTAGGGTTTAGAGGTATATGATAACGGTTTAAAGCCCGTTTTGATATAACGTTGCGAATGGTACATTATAGCAATAATGTACTTTGTAATAAGGATATGATGATATTGACTTGACATATTGTGATGTTTACTTGACATATATGAAGACAGGATGGCCATAGATAGGTTGCGTGAGCTCATCTACTTTAGTTATGTAAGTTACATGACATACTGAGACATTGACAATGCAAGTAATGTAATAAAGCGAAAAATTTCCCCGTATAATTGTGATCATAGTAAAATAGGTTGATGAAAATTCTTGGGTTGTTATAGTTATGTACTGCAAGTTTGCAAATGTTACCGTTAATCTCAACAATAAGTTATTTTATAATCGTCATGCATTATTCCTGGTCATGAAAAGCATAATTAGCACGCGAATGTCACCATTTTGCTCTTGTGTCTAAAAGGACATTTTAGAACGTGTAACGATAAAAACCATACTTAATTCACATTGTGAAACGAAGCCATTCACTTGCATCACTTTATAAAGCCATCTACATCTAATTTAATAACCATGACAACCTATTAATCGAATTCAAAAATCGAATAATTATGAAATATAATAAATAATATTTAAAATATAATATAATATAAATAATATATATATATATATATATATATATATACATATAAAAAAATAAATAACTGATAATGTTAAAAACACCATCATCATTCACACTTACGCACTACCCCATTAGGTTCTCATTTCTTTTCAAACCTCACCAAAATAGATACGTCTCATCAACTGTACATTTCTCTCATTCACATGTCACAATACCTGATACAAATTATCAAATGAAGTCAAGAAAGGCATCCCTTAATAGTACCATAATGACAAATAGTTTTATAAACCATCATCATGACTAGATACCCTAATAGTATGCACTAATAATGCCACTTCTCATTCAAATGGAAAAGCTTCAGGAACCAAGTGATAATTCAAGTATAAATAAGGCCATGCATGCACACTCTTAGCATAACTAAACTTTAAAAAAAATAAGAAGTAAATAATAAGGTTCGAGTCTAGGATTCACAAGTCTAGAGACATCGGGTTTCAAAAGAAGTAGTGACCAAGAGTGGTCGAGCCCAACCACCCATCACTTTCCTAGTCGTTGGCAAACTTGGACCTCGGTAAGTCGTCCTCGTAGTTTAACATTAATATGTCATTCACCATGTAGTTTAACGAGCCTTGGTTTCGCATGACCTGTACACGACCTATAAACCCATGCGTGGCTAATAAGTACGTACGCATGCAAGGACTCCGGCCGTGGCGCGCATAAAATAACGACGCGTAGTAAATTTTGTAAGCGATGTAGCAGCGTGTAAAAAAACAAATAAACGACCCAAGGGAAATTGCATTAACTTTAAACACGTATAGGACATGCTACGTAGGCTCACTAGGGATTAGCATGCACTAGATTTACGCATAAAATGTTGTAGAATTTCTCATATTGTGACCTCGACCTATAGCATGTGCGTTGCCAAGTAACCCAAGACGAACCACAATGAGCCTTTTTGCTCGCTGTTAGCAGCGTCACAGACTCTGTAAAAACGAGCCCATCGTGCTCGTTGGTTCATGCTAGTACCCCGTTATACTTGGCGAGTGATTACTACCTAAGACGCACCCCAATGCACGCCAACAGCCACCACAGGCCACTGCCTTGTCGTGACTGTTGCGCTGCAAAGGGAAGTGACCACAGCAGCCGCTGTTGGGTCTGCTCAGCGCACCCATCGCCCTTGTATCTCAACGTTTAAAGACCTCGTAAACCAATCATTCCAGTCGGGCATTCTGTGGGTTTAATGGGAGAACTAGCTATACATACTTTGAATGAATTATGAAAAGAAAGAAACCACAACAGTGGTAATAAGCCCACTGTTGGGCACGACAAGGAAGGCAGAAAAACAGAAAAGGAAAAAGAGTGTAGGCCATATGTGTTGTTGGTATTGTATTATAATAGTGCATGTGATAACTTATACAACTTGCATATTATCTTACTTTATAAAATTTAGACGTAACGAAGTGTTTGAGCTCGCATGTTTTATAGTTCTTGAAATTGTTTCAGCCGAACCCAAATGGGTTGACAAACTCTTTAATGAGCCAATATTTATTTCGATAAGTAAAGAATCTAAATAACATTTTTCGATGACTTAGAATTGGTAACGTCGAAACCGAGTTTTTAAACGGGTAAATAAACTTAACACAGTCTATAAAATTTATTTAACACTAAAAATATTTTAAAAGCTTATCCGGGTTTTAAACGTAAAAAGTTATAAGAATTAAGGCGTAAAAATTTAAAACATAAAAGTTACATATTATATATAATACCATTTTGGAAAGTCAAGAGATTAAAAGCGATCACACGAAGGTTTAAAGGTTAATTACGTAATTTACTTGATTTAGAAAATAAAGGGACTAAAATCCGTTATTTTGAAACTTAAGGGTATTAGCTGTAAATAAATAATTTTTATAAACTAATTAAATGAGTCGAACGAAACGTGATATATAAAACTGATAATTTTACAAATTAATTGACGACTGCAGTATAAATAAATAAACGCGATAAGAAAATACATAAACTTAGTAACTTACAAATAATGTCTATATTTTCCTGAGATATAGACCACTTGAACCTGTAAGTATAAATTACGACGCATAATAGTATCAATTCCTGTATATGTACTTATAGTTGTAAAGTCGTCCCTAGAGCCAACGGTTTCAATAACATTTTGAGAACATAAAATGTTATCTCATAAACGATAATGCCTTTTTATGGACCAATTACAATAATTCATTTCATACATGAGTTTTAGAACGTACACTCAGAATTTGTCAAATTAACATAGGTGTTTTGACCAAGTTACAAATTGACGTCCTGAAATCCTTATCAAATTCCAAACGATTAATTGACAAGGTAAGTTTCCATAGCCCCTACTTTACTATTTTCGAGGTGAGAACATTGCTTATTTTAAACATGTGAACACAAGTACAATTATACATTGCTGATCGGTCTAAGTCCCGATTTAACCCAAGTTGTTATTTGCCCTTACATAAGATCAAGGCGAAATAATTTCACCTAGTCAATTACGGTGTCCCGGGATAGACACCTGCTAGGCATTCATTTTTGTTGGTATATGTTAACGATTTCAGTGTCATGAGCTTAGACAATAGTAACAATTTATATGACTTGTATCTGTTATATTGTCAATATTAGATAAAATCATTGTTTCATAAACAATAGAAACTTTTCTGCTTTAAACCAAACCTATGAACTCACCCAACTTTAAGTGAACTTTAGCAATGTTTTTCTCGAGGGATTAAGGATTAAGATTGCTATGTGAAGTCTCATGCATTGCAGTCATTTCTAGTTATTAAAGATCATTTGTACTAATTAAAAACGATGTCGTATTACTTATTTTATGCTTCCGCAGAATGTTTAAACTATTTATTATTTCCTAATACAAGTGATCGATTCTCTTAAACGTCCCATATAGAGGTCATTCTGTATTGCTTAGAAGCATGATATTCATGAAGTCACACACCCTCGGTTGCCTTTATACTCTGATACTTTGGGGGTGTGACAGATTGGTATCAGAGCTCTGAGTTATAGAGAACTAGGTTGCATTAGGTAGCACTAGACTATAACTACTTATCTGCTTAACATGCTTATTATGCTTCTATTGTCTGTCATTGCTGGTTTCTCAATATGGGGTACATAGGAATCAACAATCAAGGGAGTACATATATATTAAAATAGGATCATTGAAATAGACACTATGAGATACATATAACTTATATGGGTAACCATGTGTATTAAACAACTAACCATGCGTATTTTGAAATATACCTATATCCTTATTTCATATTTTCATGTCTCAGCAACATGTCAAACTCAAACGAATTGAGACACACTGATAACACTACACGGGTACCTCCCAGACTCCCCGACACACTCCCCCAGGTGTATCATAGGAGACGTTCTACTCTCGGATTACTTATTTTGCCACATGTATCACCATTTCCCCCAACTATCAGACGTACCGCTCGTATATCTGTTTTACCTATTGAGCCAAATCTTGCTGAACGTGCCATCATTTCTGCTATTAACCTTGATGATTATCAACTTGATCCTCTTACTCCACCACCCTCACCTTCATCCCCATTCTCAATGGCTACTTACCAGCGGATGACTGCTGAAACGGACCCCACCCAGAGAGAAGAAGCTCTAACTGTCTACAGATGAAACTTGTTCAGAAGTTTGATGCCTATTCCTGAGACAGCCTTGACCGTATGCACGGCGCGCCTTAGAGGACAGTTGCATACCATTCTCGAAGACATGGACCGTTACCCAAATGCCTGTTTGGAGGAGTTAGAAGCCTTCCTGACACTGTGGGATGTGAAGCCCCGAGTTGAGGAAAGTTCGTTAGAGACGCTATCTGTGGACGAACTGATTACTCAACTTAGACAAATGTGTGAGGATGCGGAGGATCGTGCTAGTAATGCCCAGGAGGAAGCACGACAGAAGAGGAAGGAGACACTCGAGGAAGTGGTCCAGCGAATCTACCGTAACAACAACTAGTTTTATTTATGTCTTTTGTACAACCACTAAGCTATGGGTTTGTCACGACTAGTGAAATCTTGTATCCCCTTACTCTTCAGAATAAGTATCGTGTTTGCGAATAATAATAGTATTGATTTCAAAGGACATGCCATTTGTATACCCCGTGACTACTAACTCAAATTAATATTTCGTACATGTCATAACTATCATTTCTATTGTTCCTCTTATAGAAAAATGGCACCCGGACGACGCCCAACTATTCGCCGAAACCCTCTAGTCAACCGTTCGACCAACCGAAACAACATGGACATCAATAGTGGCATTGACACTCAGGTGCTCGACCAGCTCATTGCCACAAGAGTAGCTGAAGCACTCGCATTATCCGTTGGTGACCATGCCTGTAAGGCACTCAAGAGAGACCAACCTAGGTCTAACACTCCTAGAATAAGGCAATGCTACTATAATGAATTCCGTGCATCATGCATGAAAACTACGAGGTACTGAAGGTGCTGTAGGCTTAACCAGATGGTATTGTGAGAAACTAGTATCTCAGTTTCAGGATAAGCACGTTGCTGAAGGATACAGAGATAACTTGCATCTAGTCACACTGCTAGAATGATGCTTTAACTTGGAGAACAGTGTATGTTCATTCTATACTCTCGATACGCTCATAGGCAACACCTTAGAGTGATTTCAAGGCTATGTTCATCCGGAAGTACTGCTCTCGAAATGAAGTCAAGCAAATGGAAAACAAACTATGGAACATAAAGGTGAGAGGCACAAACCTTACCGCAACGTTTTCAAAAACTCATCCTCTTATGTCCTGAAATGGTACCCAACCCCGACTGGTTGTTGGAACGTTACATCGAAGGCCTACCTTTGATTATCAAGGGTAATGTAACCTCGTCCAAGCCAGTAGATTTGCATGAAGCAATTGAAATGGCTCAATGGTTGATGTACCAAGTAGTCCAAGAGTTAGGATAAAACTCTGGTGACAAGAGAAATGGAACGAACCACACAACAACACAACCCCAACACACTATTAATCTCAATCGAATAAACGTCCAAAACAGCAAGGTGTTTACAGCTGGTGGCAAGGGTTCAAATGATGGCAAATTAACCCTACTGCGGAAGTGTGGACGACACCACACTGACACATGCCCTCTTACTTGTCACAACTGTGGAAGGGCAGGACATAAGGCCAAAGACTACCGAGCTCCACCTCATCTTGCAAGCCAAAGAGGACCCGAAAGCCAAGAAGGACAGGGAAGTGATGTTACTTGTTTCGGATGTGGTGAGAAGGGACATTACAAGAACAAGTGTTCGAACAATGGAAGTCAAGGCGGTGGAAACCAAATTCGAGGCAAACAACAAAATCCTCAGAACAATCAGAGGCAGAATCAAGGAAACCCTAAGGGAAATAACCAAGCATCAACCAACACTCAAGGAGGACGCAGAGCACCTGGCAGAGTATACAGCCTATGTGCCAAAGCTACGGTGAAAGATAACAACGTGGTGAATGGTACGTTCCTGATCAATAATGTCTATGCTTCAGTACTATTTGATACTGGCGCGGACAGAAGCTTTGTGTCATATGCTTTTAGTAAATATATAGACATCCCTCCTACAACCCTAGATACTAATTATAATGTGGAGCTAGCTGACGGAAAGTCGCTAACCACAAATACTATTTTAAAAGGGTGTACTCTTAACTTGCAAAATCACCTGTTCGAAATCGACCTACTCCCTATAGAACTAGGAAGTTTTAACGTCATCGTAGGAATGGATTGGATGGCGGAACATCGCGCGGAGGTTGTGTGTTATGAGAAGTACATTCGTGTTCCGTATGGAAATGATATGCTAATCGTACAAGGCGAAAGGAGCGGAGTTAAAAACAAATCGAGATTAGAAGTCATCTCGAGCATCAGGACGCAGACGTACATCGACAAAGGATGTCAAGTGTTCTTAGTTCAAATGATGAAGAAAAAGGAAACTGAAATCCCAGAAAGGCGAATTGAACATGTGCCTATTGTCAGAGACTTTCCAGAAGTATTTCCTGAAGAATTGCCAGGATTACCCCCGATGCGCCAAGTAGAATTTCACATCGAGTTAATACCCGGAGCTGCACCTGTTGCACGCGCACCTTATCGTCTTGCACCTGCAGAGATGAAAGAACTAGCCGAGCAGCTAAAAGAACTTTCTGACAAAGGTTTTATAAGACCAAGTTCCTCTCCGTGGGGAGCACCGATCTTGTTTGTCAAAAAGAAAGATGGATCTTTCCGAATGTGTATCGATTATCATGAATTAACAAACTTACAGTGAAAAAATCAATATCCCTTACCAAGGATCGATGACCTTCGATCATTTTGCAAGTATCTACATCTACTCAAAAATTAACTTAAGGCCAGGTTATCAACAGTTAAGGGGTTAGAGAAGAAGATAATTCCCAAGACTGCTTCAAAACACGATACGGACACTATGATGTTCCAGTTTATGCCTTTTAGGTTGACCAACACACCCCGGTATTCTGGACCTCATAAATCGTGTGTACCAAACATACTGTGACAAGTTGTGATTGTGTTCATTGACAATATTCTCATATACTCCCGTGACGAGAAAGAACACGAGGAACACCTGAAAACTATTCTGGAGATGTCAAAGAAGGAAGAATTGTATGCTAAATTTTCCAAGTGTGAATTTTGGATCCATATGGTGAAGTTCCTTGGACACGTGATCGATAGCAGTGGTATTCACGTAGACCCAACTAAGATTGAGGCTGTTAAAAATTAGGCATCTCTAACTACTCCTTCGGAGATTCGCCAGTTCTTAGGTCTTGCAGGTTACTATAGGAGATTCATCGAAGGATTCTCTAAAATAGCTAAGCCCATGACTGAGCTGACGCAGAAGAACCATAAGTTTAACTAGGGTGAAGAATAAGAAACAGCTTTTCAACTATTGAAACAGAAGCTATGTGCTGCACCTATTCTAGCACTACCGGAAGCCAGTGATGATTTTGTGGTGTATTGTGATGAATCCATAAAAGGGTTAGGTACCGTACTGATGCAAAGAATGAAGGTTATTGCATATGCTTCTAGACAACTGAAGGTTCACGAGAAGAACTACACCACTCATGATCTGGAATTAGGAGCAGTAGTGTTCGCCCTAAAGATCTGGAGACACTATTTGTATGGCACAAAATGTGTAGTGTTCACCGATCATAAGAGTCTACAACAGATCTTAAATAAAAAAGAACTCAATATGAGACAACGCCGATGGATAGAACTCCTAAGTGATTATGATTGCAAGATTCGTTATCACCTGGGGAAAGCAAATGTCGTAGCAGATGCTTTGGGTCGAAAGGAAAGGATCGAACCGTTATGAGTAAGAGCCTTGGTTATGACTATTGGCTTGGACCTTCCGTCACGAATCCTTGAGGCTCAGAAAGAAACAGTTAAGATTGGAAACATTAAAGCAGAAGATATTGGTGGCATGCTAAAGAAGTTAGAAGCCCACGCTGATGGAATGTTATGTTTGGATAATAGAAGTTGGTTACCATGTTATGGTGACACGAGATCTTTGGTTATGCACGAATCACATAAGTAAAATTATTCTATTCATCCAGGGTCCGACAAGATGTACCATGATCTAAAAATGTTATATTGGTGGCCAAACGTGAAGGCTGAAATCGCCACATATGTCAGCAAATGCCTGACTTGCGCTAAGGTTAAGGCTGAACATCATAGGCCCTCTGGATTATTGGTCCAACCCGATATACCATAATGGAAGTGGGATAAGATAACAATGGATTTCATCACTAAGCTACCCAAAACGGCAGCAGGATTCGATTCGATTTGGGTCATTGTTGATCGTCTTACCAAGTCTGCTCACTTTTTGCCAATGAAGGAGACGGATTCGACGGAGAAATTAATGAGGTTGTACATGAAGGAAATAGTAGCAAGACATGGTATACCAGTGCCAATCATCTCCGATCGTGATAGCCATTTCACTTCGAGAGTTTGGCAATCTTTGCATAAAGCTTTGGGTACGCAGTTGAACCTGAGCACTGCTTATCATCCTCAGACCGATGGTCAGAGTGAGAGGACCATTCAAACATTAGAGGACATGCTAAGAGCTTGCGTGATTGACTTCGGGAATGGTTGGGATAACCACTTACCCCTAGTAGAATTTTCGTACAATAACAGTTATCACGCGAGCATTAAAGCTGCACAATTCGAAGCACTTTACGGTAGAAAGTGTCGTTTGCCTATTTGTAAGGTTGAAGTTGAAGAAGCGTAACTCCCCGGACCAGAGATTATTCATGAGACTACGAAGAAGATCTTTAAGATTAGAGATCGCATGCAAGTGGTACGTGACCGACAAAAGAGTTATGCTGACAAGAGGCGTAGACCTCTTGAATTTGAAGTTGGAGATAAGGTTATGCTTAAAGTCACACCATGGAAGGGTGTGATCCGATTTGGGAAACGTGGAAAGCTAAACCCTCGTTATATTGGACCCTTCCAAATCATAGAAAGGATTGATCCAGTAGCTTAGCGTTTGGAATTGCCTCAAGAACTTAGTCGAATACATGATGTATTCTACGTCTGCAACTTAAAGAAATGCTTATCCAATGACACACTCGTTATTCCTTTAGAGGAAATTTAACTCGACGACAAACTCAATTTCGTGAAGAACCCGTAGAGATTATGGACCATGAGGTTAAGCAACTCAAACGAAGCCGTATACCTAACGTTAAAGTTCGTTAGAATGCATGTAGAGGCCCGGAGTACACTTGGGAACGCGAAGACCAGTGTTGAGTTCTTCAGTGATGAAAATGAACTTGAAATTGATTTGGGGAACATCACAAATTCCTATACAGTTCCAACCACTCCTAATACAAGAATTCATAAAGATCACCCAATTGAAAATGTGATTGGTGATGTGAAGTCATCTGTTCAGAGAAGAAGAATGACAAAACCTACATCTGAACAAGGGTTTCTTAGTGCTGTATATGAACAGAAAACACATGATACCCTGAATACTTGTTTATATGCTTGTTTCTTGTTACCGATTGAAGCCACAAGCATTGCTAAAGCTCTATCTAATTCATCTTGGGTGGAAGCAATGCAGGAAGAACTTTTGCAATTCAAACTCCAACAGGTTTGGATACTTGTAGATTTACCTATTGGAAAGAGGGCCATTAGAACAAAATGGGTCTTCAGAAACAAGAAAGATAAAAGAGGGATTGTGATTAGGAATAAAGCAAGGTTGGTTGCACAGAGTCGTAGACAAGAATAAGGTATTGACTATGAATAAGTTTTTGCTCTTGTGGCAAGAATTGAGGCAATAATGTGAAGAGTGCTTTCTTATATGGAACTATTGAGGAAGAGGTTTATGTTACTCAACCACCAGGATCTAAATATCCTAACCATCCAGACAAAGTTTACAAGGTGGTCAAGGCAGTTTATGGGTTGCATCAAGTACCAAGAGCATGGTGTGAAACCTTGGCTAACTATTTGTTATGCAATGGTTTTAAAAGATGGAAGATAGATCAGACATTGTTTATCAAGAAGCAAAAAGGAGATATTTTACTTGTACAGGTTTATGTTGGCCTATGTTGATGATCATTATCTTTGGGCTCTACAAACACGGAACTGTGTAAACTGGATTAATCAGATTATAGAAGGATAAGTTTCAGATGAGTTTCTATGGGTAGAACTTTACTTTTTTCTAGGATAACAAGAACAGCAGAAGGAAGATGTAATAAATTAATCAGCCAAGGATAAATATGTCGCAAACATTTTGAAGAAATTCAACTACACTGATGATATCAGCATTAACTCAGTAGATTTGAAAACCTTTCGTCAAAGATGGAGATGATGAATCTGTTGATCGGTACATCATTATAGATCTAGATTATGGTCTTTGATGTATCTCACCAGCATCTAGGCCAGATATTATGTTTTGCAGTATGTGCAAGTGCCATATTTACAAGTTACACCAAAGACATCACGCAACATCTTTTAGGCAAGTCAAGAGAATTTTTAATTTTTGAAAGGCAACCCAACTTTAGGCCTTTTGTATTCTAGGATTCTCCATTTTTGAACGAGTTGCTTTATAACTGATAGTGACTATGGTTGGAGGCAAAACAAATAGGAATTCTACTACTACTACTGGAGGTTGTTAGTTTTTTAGGAAGCAGGTTGATATCTTGGGCAGTGTAATAACAAACAGTTGGTTTGCCAACCTCTATAGAACTGAAGGCTGAATATGTGCAGCTGCTAGTTGCTGTGGTCAAGTACTCTGGATTCAAAATCAATTGCTGGATTATGGGTACAATTTCATGAATATTGTCATTAATATTGACAATAACAGTACTATTTGCATTATTGAAAATCCTGTTCAACATTCTAAAACAAAACATATAGAGATTAGGCATCATTTTATAAGAGATTGCAATGCTAAAAAGATAAAATAAATGATAAAATTCATGCAACTGAGAATAACGTTGCAGATCTTCTTTACAAAAATGTTATTGATGCCGGAAGGTTTCAGTACTGGCCCCACAAAGTATTGGAATGCTTAATCCTTAATGTCTATATCTCTTTATGTTTTTGTAAAATTTTTGTAAAGGATTAGTACTGTTAGTCTTGTGAATTAGTACTGCTAAGTATAATTAGTACTGCTATTTATACTTAAGACTACTTGTTAAAAATGTTGGTCATACTTAATATTGTCAAGAAGAAAATACTTTGGATTGTGTATTTTTGGCTATGGACTAACAACTGCAGGTAAAGCATCTTGAATACCTGATGTTGAATGCTTCACCTCTGAAAATGGTTGAGGGAAAGTTAATGTTATGAATAACAGTTTTTAAACTTTATAGTTCATGGGTTATGCAAAATAAGGAACCTCATTATTCTTAACATGTCCTATCTAGTCTTTTCTAGTATGCTTGTGATGAATAGAGGCATGTTGTTGTATAATTATTGAAGACAAAGTTAATACTGTTAGACATCTGTTAATACTGCTAGGCAAAAAATTACTACTGTCAGGCAAAAGATAATGCTGTTGGGATGACATGATAGCCAAGGTTACAACTGTTGAACAAATTCTTATCCCTTGAAAAGCATAAATTTTTGTTTAAGAGGAGGCCACTTATGTCAATATACAGTCAAAGCATGGATGGAAGGACATGTTATATCAAAAGTGTGTTAAAAAGAATAAAAAAAACATCTAGGCATGTCAAAAGAGGTCGGGACACCAAGATACCTCAGTCTAGTGGTCCCCCTGTAAAGGTTGGTGATGAGGCTGTCCAAAAGGAGTTGGGTGACAGAATGGAAATGGCTGTCCACTTACTGCTTCTTCTAACTATCTGATCAGTACTAACATTTTGTACTGTCAGTACAAATTACAACTAGCGGTACCAACTAATATAACTAACGGTACTAACTTAGGAATGCATAATTCCCAACACAAAAACAATATTTTTTGTACGTAATATTCTGTTAACTAATAGATATAAATACTAAATAAGGCTTTAGTTGTTACTGTCTATAAACCTTGTAGATAGATAAACATTTTAAGTGTGTACATTTATTATACTCTAATAAAAAATGAATGTTCTAAGTATATAAGTTTAATGTAAACTATCATGATGGGATGGGCTAAGTATAAAGATTTTAGTAATACTCACATCGTTGAATGGGCTAATACTACTAAATAAGATACAGTAAAAAACATAATCATAATGTATGAAACATGGTGTTCAGTAGATAATAAATATTAATTGGTTCCATAATTCATGTAGATAATCTGAAGCTGGAGTAAGTTGTGTTTTCGAGAACGGGTTAATTTGCTTTTAAGGTATAAACATTTATTCCGTCTTTTAAGGATTCTTATGACATTTGATCCATATCTATTTGCACCTTTGGAATCCCTATTTATGTTTTGATATTCGTTTGCTATCCTATTTGATAACTTTGTTGAACCCATTTTGAATTCGTTTGATATATGCTTCATTTGACACTGCCATGATATGAGTTTATTCTTATGTTTGATCATGACCTTCTCTGGACATAATATGTTTCGTTTTGATATGCTATATGAACCTTTGTTTTGTTCTGATGCCCGGACTATTAACTAGCCATGGAGGTACCATGGCCGCGTCATTGAGGCACCAATGGCGTGACACTATCTGTGGTGGTGTGATCAATCTATGGCATCCCCATTTGTTTTGTGTGTGCTCTATTATGCACTTGGCCATATATGATTTGATTTGTTTGTAGGTGGGCGTATGGATGCATCCTAGGTACTTTGTTCAGTTCAGTTTTGGTGCATGGTTTTGTGTGGTGCCTTGCACATTTTGTTTCGGTACATGTAGAGATTGCAACTTCCTTATACAACTTGCTATGATATATATATATATATATATATATATATATATATATATATATATATATATGGTCTAAGCGTGTGGCATGCTTTAGACATATGTTTCGAGCTCGTGGGGAATTTCTATATGTTTTGTTTGGCTACTTAATTCGTTCTGTTCTGATGATATATGAGATCTTTGATTCCATTTCGTTTACTTTTGTATATTTGATCTATCCGTTTTGTTTATATTTGTTCACTGAGCCTTTAGCTCAACCGTATTTCATTTCTCTGCGACATGTAATAAGAGGGAAGTTGGGTTATGAGTGAAGAGGGCTTAGGAGCTTTTAGTGGACCGACTTGATTATAACTATCCTATTTCTTTTATAGTCGTTCAGACTTTGAAGTTGAATTTATCTTTCGCTTAGACTTTGGAGAGTGGATTTATTTTCGTTTGGAAGAGTTATATGTCATGTTTGCATTAGATATCATTATATTCGGTTAACTATAAGAGAGATGAGGCTAGAGAGTATTTTTACACATTTTCAATTTTCATTAACAAAGGAAAAAGAATGGGGGAAGGAAGGGAGAATACAAAATGGCTAACCTTCTAATCCCGTCTTAATGGGGTATTTATACTAGTTTCCTACCTTCCTATCTTTTCCTACTTTGAGTAACTTGGTCTTACTTGGTCAACATTTACTTAAGGTTGACCAAGCTTGATTTATTACAATCTAAATACACACTAAAGTAATACTTACTACAAGACCAATTCATTGTTAGAAATTAACACTTTTTAATTCCTAACAATCTCCCCCTAAGGGTTGATTATTACTGACACCTCATTGACAGTAGAATTGGTCTTCCATTCACGAACGACTCCCATCTTCTCATCTGCTCACGGTATCATAGATGCTTTGTTATTTCTCTTTCATACGCTTTCATTATATCAAGGTCTAACTCACCTAGCAGTGGCGTCTTCTTCAGATACTCGGTCTCATAGATCTCCAGCTTAACTTCCTTTAAAACTCTTTCCAGCGCAGCATCACAAAACTTTGATATATCAACCAAATCCATAACCCTTTTCTCATTCTTGATGTTTAAGTAAATTAAACCTGTAGTTGGTTTATCTACAATAGAGTAAGGATCACATGCTTAAATACCAAAGAATATCAATGTTGGTGCGGTTAAGTTGATCTTGATCTGCAGCTTTCTATTCCTAGTTGAAAGTCATGAACTCTCTCCCAGATTACATGGCTCCTGATAAACGTCATCAAAGAATTCAGCAACTTGGTCTCACGGTAGTTGACTTTCTTGTTCAGGCAAAGGTAGTACATATCTTCAATATTGTTCTTGTTCAGATACTTGAAGTCTGCCTTAGAAAAGCTATCCGGTTTGTCATTTTCCCTCACAATGATTTGTTCAATATAATCAAGCCCGTGTTGTTGTTCAGTAGTAACTCTGACAACTTCAACAATCCTGTGATCGGAGAAATATTCTTTTGGATTATCTCTAACTCTTCTATTATTGATCTTGTGCATTGTCTTGTGCCATATTAGTGTAATATAACGCGTGATATAACAAAAAATATACTGCAGTGAGAAAAAACCAAAAATACCAAAAAAAATGTGTTGAGAATATATGAAAGTGTCCCTCTATTGAAAGATAATTAGATGCTCGTCACGATGGTGTAATTATCTATCTTTACGTTTTACGGTTTTTACGATATGTAATTTTTAGAAAATAAGGGTGAAAGTGTGTTTTAATTAAAAAACACAAAGGGATGAAGGGTGTGGATGTTTTTAAGGTTTAATCTTATCCATTAGATTAAAACTATTGTGTGGTTGAGATTAGTCCCTCAGTATGCACCAAAAAACAAGTCCCTAATCGAACTTTTCTCAAATACATATAATAAAAAAAGAGCAATATAGAGAGACCTAACATATATGTCTAAAATGTTCAATCCATCAATGATTTCTTTCATTATATTTTCTGTATTATTTAGCATGAGTGGCTAAGCACTTTAAATGCTAGCCTAGTTATGTATTTATTGTTGTAATTATGCTTGTTTCCATAGTTTAATTGGCGCATGATGTCATGAAATGAGCATAAGTATTTGTGTAAAACATTAAATGACTCATCGTGTTTGACATTAAAAAATAAACATCTTTAGCCTTCTAATCACATATCAAACATTATTTGTAAAAATTCAACTCAAACATCATTTTTCCCACAAAACTATGTTCTGAGTCCACGTCCTTATTTGACATCTAAATACTCTTTAATGAGTCAGACGATTGAATATCCTCCATTGGCGCTACTACTGGAATATTAGTCACCAAATTAAAACGAACAAATACAATACCTTAAATCATATTATTGTCATCTAAATTGCACTTTACTTTATAAAAAATGAGCATCATTAAGCCAAACTTGGTTGTCTTCATATTTAAACATAAGATAACATGCATATGTATAGTGTGGTGAAAACATGAATGACCCAAGTCGACATAAAAATCCATACTTTTCCTTTGAGTTCTTTTTTGTACTTTTTTATGTTTTCTCGGTGTAGTATTTTGCTTAGTATATCACATGTAATATTACACTAATTTGTAAGTTCAAACACCCAACATGTTTCGTAAAACGAATATATATATTTGTGTAGGACTCCAAATGATTCATCATTTTTTGCATAAAAAAATACACATCCTTAGCTTTCCAACCATTTATCACACACAATTTTTGAACTTCCACATCAATACAGTTTATTCATAGAATTTTGTGAAAACCGAATAATTTTTTTATATATTTTAACCCGCTTGATGTATCATATGTGATATAACATTAATCAGTAAGTTCCAACACTCAACATGATGTCGTGAAATAAGCATAAGTTTTTGTGTAAAACATCAAATTTATGTGCTTGTCTATTGCGATAAAAGGCACAAAACCATCTTATACCTCTAAAATATAAAAATATTAGAAAACATATAGGTGATAATATATATAAAAATATACAAAGCAATGAATATCTCAGGTGATACTAATGGCTAAAAAGCATACTTGTTTGTTTATAAAATATCAGAAGTGATATTAGACATTAACTATGTTTATGAAATATCACAAGTGATATTAGACATGTCATATAATAAAGTTTAACTAATAAGCATTGTAAATAATCATCAACTTAAAATATTACAATTGATACAACTTTAACATGAAGCAATCACATAAACAAAACACATCAATCCAATGCAGTTCAAAGCAATTCAAAGCAAAATTAAACTAAACAACTTAAATAGTAAACAAAATTACTTAAAATATCACAGTTGATACTACATGTTAGGAATAAATCTTCAACTTCTAGTTCAAGAACTTAGTACTGCTCAGCATATAACTACCAGTACTAACTAGTTAGTAATGCCAGAAGAAAGTTAGTACTGTCAGAAGGAAAATTAGTACTGCCAGTACTAACTTAATACTGCTAGAAGACTTAGTACTGCCAGAGAAGATTAATACTGCTAAAGGAAGTCAGAGATTGTCAGAAGATAAGGATTACTTGGAGATGAAGATTAGAAGATAATTATAGAATAGATTGTATCCGAATATTCTATAAGTTTATGTTTATCTTTAGTATATGTTGTAAGCCGACTAGGACTCTTTAGTCTATAAAAGGAGGCTCTAGGGCATTAGTTGATATACAAGTTTTCATAGTTGTCAAGTCGATTTAGAAAAGCTTCAAGGTTGTAAACCCTAGTACTAGTAAAGAGTACTCGTATTATTGATCTAATAATATTGGAGCGTTTGGTTATATCTTTGTCCATTCACAATTACTGTTCTATTCATTATACTTCTAGATATTAAGGTGTAAATTCCGCACACACTTTAGTATACATACAAAGTTTCTACAACAAGTTATTTTGGATTTATCCAAGATAATTTAACCTTAGACAAGCTAAGGAATCGATCAAGGACTGGGATCAACACTACATATATGATACAGAGCATAATCAAAACAGCTTTACTATGGAACATATACTCCAAAAAACAAATAACATAGAATTTTAATATGATAACGATAAGAAGATTCAACTAAAAAATTACATAAAGTATATAAATAGAAACTAGAAGATGTTGAATAGATATAGAAAACATATATAGTAAGCGAAATTAAAACGGGGGCTAGTGAGAGTGTGAGGTTGAATAAATACGAAAAGTCAAGCTAGTAAATAACAACAAAATAAGTACGAATTAGTCAGAGTTTGAATCGGTTCATTTTCAACCGTTTTTTGCCGAGTTCGTTTTTGCACACGTCGATTCATTCATTTCTATGTGTTTTATGTGACATACAAAAACGAATGCAAACGTACATATGAACGAAAACGTACAAAAACGAACAAAAACGGACGAAAACGTATGAAAAACAGCCGAAAACGGACGCAAACTAATGAAAACAGACAAAAATGTATGAAAACAGACGAAAACGTGCGAAAACATATAAAAACGTACAAAACAGATAAAAACGTCCAAGAACAAACGAAAATGTGCGAAAACGGACGAAATGTTTGAAAACGGACAAAAACATATGTAAACGGACGAAAACTTCTGAAAACGTGTGAAAACCTGTGAAAACTGTAACACCCCGTAAAAATTTATGAATTATGTTTGTTGACTTTTCGTGCATTAGTTGACTCTCAATAATTACGTGTTAATTATTGTGCTTCACCGGGAAGTTTCCCCGTGCGTAACTGAGAATCCTTACTGGATGTGTTCCGGCTTGCTATTTAATGCAAACTTTCGACAGATGTCGCGTTTTTACGTTTCTGATAGATGCTTAAATTTTCATAATTTATTTTAAGTTATTGCGCGTTTTTTATTTTTTGCGTATACTGTCTACATACTTAGTACTGCCAAGCCAACAGTTAGTATTGCTTAAGTTACAATTGCCAATACTAACCAGTTAGTACTGCCAATACTAACTTAAGACTGCTGAAGAACTTAAGACTGCTGAATGAAGATTAAGACTGCTAAAGAGATAAAGACATGTCAAGTGATTTGTATTAACTTATTCAGTGTATATCTTATTAAGTTAGAAGATTTATAGTTATCTATTAGAATTATAGAAGATTTGTAGTTATCTTGTAAAGGACTCCTTGGTGTATAAAAGGAGATCCTAGGTTATGGTTATAGACACGCATTCATACATTTTTTATATATAGCTTCAAGGTTGTAAACCCTAATACTACACAAAGTACTCGTATTATTGATAATAATAATATTGGAGCTTTTCAATAATATCATTGTTCATACAGTTTACTGTTTCATTAATATTCTTCTAAGTATTAAAGAGTAGATTCCGCATACTCTTTAGTATTCATAAAGTTTCTACCATAGTTGTTTTGGATTTATCTAAAGTAACTTAACCTTTACAAGCTAAGGAATCAATCTTAAGTTGGGATCAACAAGTGGTATCAGAGCTTGTATTCTGAAACTTTGATCTAGAAGAAACTAACAAGAAGAACTCTTTACTATCAAGGAAGAGATGGATCTAGAAACTGCACAAACCACTACTACTGCAAAGTTGCCCATTCTCAAACAGGGTGAATATGATATGTGGAGGCTAAGGATTGAGCAATACTTTCAAGTACAAGACTATGCTTTATGGGATGTCATAGAAAATGGAAACTCATTCAAACCAGCAGCACAAAACAAAAATATGTTATGGTTGTTTATTTTTTTTGGATAGTACCTAAACTACACATGATTCATGTCCTATAACTACTAAGAATAAGGTTCAAAAGAAGAATGATGTGAAGGCAAGAAGTATGTTACTGATGGCACTTCCTAATGAACATCTAATGACATTTAATAAGTACAAGGATGCTAAGACTTTGTTTGCTGCTATACAAACAAGATTTGGTGGTAATGAAGCTACAAAAAAGACTCAGGAGACTCTTCTAAAGAAAATGTATGAGAACTTTAGTGCTCCAAGCATAGGTTCTTGCTTATTTTTAAAAGGCTTTCAGAAGTATTGTATGTCTAGATGGCTTTTTGGGTGAAAATATTTCATAAGAAGATCTCAATCTAAAATTTTTGAGAAGTCTGCCTTTTGAGTGGAATACTCATGTTGTGGTCTGGAGGAATAAACCTGATTTAGCCATAATGAGCTTTGATGATCTCTACAAAAATTTCAAGATTGTTAAACAAGAGGTTAAAAGAACTGCAAGCTCAAGCTCAAGCTTAAGTTCTCAGAATATGGATTTTATGTCATCCCCTAGCAATACTAATAAAGTTAATACTGCTTACAGAGTTAGTACTGCTAACACTCAAGTTAGCCTTGCTAGCACTCAAGTTAGCACTACTAGTACTCAAGTTAGTACTAGTAACTTAAGTGATGACACTATTTATGCTTTTTTAGCCAGTCAACCAAACGGCGTCTAACTTGTTATATGAGGACCTATTGATACAAATCCATGAAGATGAATAGTAGAAGATGGATTTTGATGATCTAGTGGCAGTTTCGTCATTGCATGAGCATGAGGACAATAAGGTTTTTTCAAAAATGGTTAGAAAGATGACTATCAATGGTGTGACTTAGATAGATATGTCAAGTTCCAAGGTGAGGGTTTCAACCTCACAAGATGAGGACACTTTGTAAGGGAATGTATGAGGATCAAGGAACCAAGATAGCTAGGAACAGGAATCGAGACAGCTCTAGAAGGACTGTAAATGTTGAAGAAAATCCTTCCAAAATCATGGTGGCTATTGATGGAGCTGGTTTTGACTGGAGCTATATGGCAGATGAAGAAATCCCTACTGTAACACCCCTATTTTTACAATATAGCAGCGAAAGCTAATCTGGGGTATTACTTCATAGTACAACAGTCATAATCATAGAAACGACCCTCAATAGGATGTTTTTTTTTAAAGTTACGTTATCATTCATTAAAATAAAGTTTTACAGGCATGTCCAAAATCTTCGATTATAAAATGTGAATGATACAAGTTTTAGCCTTCTTCATAGTCCATGCCACTCCATGCATAAGCTTGCTCAATTACTGTGATAAAACAGCTAAAAGGGATCAACACAAAGGTTGAGTGAAATTCATAGGTTTGAAATGTAATAGTTGAATACAAGTTATCATAAGAGATAGTGGGTTACGTTGTTATATAAGTGGTAATAATTGTAATGATTATCATGGAAAATAGTTGAATATTATATGGTTGAATGCAAGTTTAATAGTGAGTGGGTTACGTTGTTATACACCCGTAATTGGTAATAATTGCAACGAATACAATTATCATGGAAATGTGGTAACATTATTATTGCATCTAAGCTCATGACACCAATACGTTAACAGGGAAATCACCGTAGTGACATTGGTTGGGGAACAGATGTCCCCGTGGAAAGGTAACTTGCCAAGGTTACCCATTAGGTCAAATATAGTGTGTTTGGCTACCCTATGAATGGGTATACAAACGGGAGTCGTCACCCCCAATAGATCTATTCACAATATTCGCGCTCACTCGTAAGCAATTAATGGTTCATGATATGGAAATAATGGCACTGGAAGCTACTTAGGCAATAATATATCTGGATAGCATACAGAAAACACTTGCATTTATGGTAAAACAATCATGTTATTCAAAATTCATAGTTTAAGCATGTATCCCCCTCGCGGGTTTATGAAAACATTAAAGAGATTGAAAAGCGAGGCTATGAACTCACTAAGTTTTTGAAAAGTAATCACATTGTTATAAGATAAATGAGTATGTAAAAGAGTTTGTAAATAAGCATGTATCCCCCTCGCGGGTTTATAAAAACATTAAAGAGATTGAAAAGTGAGGCTATGAACTCACCTTAATAGGGAAATCTGATTAACGGCAAAAGTATATCAAAGGAAAGGCGTCTGTATGGTAGTACGACGTTATCTACTCGGGCGGAAAGTATATCAACTTGAAAGAAAGCAGCTTCGTCACGTAACCTGGGATAATATGTCGAGTCTTAGGAAGATTGTACTCTAGAACTTTGATTCTTCAGTCGCGACTGTAGAGTTTTGTTAATTGGAGATTTAGAATTATTGTATCACAGTTGGGCCATAATAATTCAGAGTATTCGTAAACGTTTGTGGAGCTAGGGCTTTTTAATCGTAAATAAACAACAACTCAGTCAGAACGTAATACCAAGATGAAACCCTTAAATATGAAGCTCCCATTTTATGCGTAACGATATAGATTTGGGACATGATTTTTAAAAGCACATCGATGATGAATTATATAATAGTTATAACATAATCGGTTTTAAGCGTTTTGCTCAATAACTGGAAATGATAAGCACGTCAAGCATTAATTAAAGTTATGTCTTATAAGGTTTTGAACACATTTCTACACTTTTTCAAAATGTTACATTTTAGACCCTTAAGAATGAAAAATGGCAAAATATACCCTTGGATTATAAACTTTTACGAGTTTGGTCCTTCTAGTTTAAAAGATGTACAAAGTAAACCTCATACTTTGGAAAGTGACATAATAGACCCCTATAGTTATAACTTTAGAAATATGGCAAAAATAGTCTTTGTACTTATAAGTTTTCAAAAGTTACAGTATATACCCCTTGCATGAAAATGATTTACAAAACAAGTCCAAAATCCATAATAATGATATTTTTCAATATGAAAAGTAACTTGAAGGTTATAGCTTATTAATATAAGCTAAAATATGATGTTTTAACATAACGAAAGTTCAGATTAACGATTCGTTAAGCCAAAAATCAAAACGGGTCGAATTAGGGTTTTATAACGAAAACGCGCGGGTTTTAAGCTCAAATTCTTTCAAGACTTAATAAAGTGATTATAATATCATTAGTTAAGCTTATTAGAATAGCTTATAATTTCAGTTTACCATTTTAGCTTATAGATTTAAGAAAAACACAAAATTAGGGTTTCGTGGGTTCGTTTTGGATCAAAAGTCAAGAACGAATGATTTTTAAGTTAAAAGCTTGTAACATGAGTATATTTAGGATCATATGAACATTATAAGAGTTTATTTGTAACACTTTTATGGCATTAAAGAACCTGGGTTTGAGTTGAAGATTCAAAATTGGGTCAGAAGTCCACTCGTAAGCTAGTTTAGAGCTTCGGGGATTCAAGGCTTGGATTCTTCACTTGCTTTCTGCACCTGGGACTTGTTAGGACCTCCTTGATTAGAACTTTACTGCCATTGATGATGAGAGAGAAAGAATGGAAGGTGTGAGTAAGAATGAAGGCATATCACCCCTATTTATACTCGTATGAGCCTTGGTGGCCAAGGAGGCTTTGTGCCCAAGTATTGGATAGGTAGGGGGTGATGTGGAGAAGCTATGGAGTGACATGGAAGGCTATGGTATGAATTAGCAAGACTAGAAGCTTAACTTGGAGAGGTGGAGACTCCTTGTAGTGTCGCGGCTGTTGTGGAGCAAAAGAGGGAGATGTGGCCTTCTTGGTGGCCAAGTTATTGTTTAGAGATTCTTGTAAGCTACTCCTAGCTGAAGTAGTTTAGTCATTGTGGAGTGTGTATGCTTTGTTACATTGAAAATGGGTAGAAATTACAAAAAAAATGAGTCGCAGGTCAATTTTGGATTAAGTTAGGGTTTTTGGCTTGGATTTCGAGAGCATTGAATTAGAAATGATAGATTAATGTTGTAAGGTTTAATTATTATGAGTTTACACACATTTTGATTATATGGTTTGCATTTTATAAATGGGTGAAATGGGTTAAAACGGTCGTGAGTTCAATTTAGGGTTGTCTTAGGGTTTTTTTTTTTTCCATGAATCAATCGTGTATATTGTTGTAAAAATGGTGAAATAATGATGGAATGTGATTTGTAATGTTATAACTTATGTTATTACAACTTATTTGAATAGTGGTTGAGGTTTAAAACGGATAAAAACCAAGAAACGGGTCACGGTTTACTTTGTAACCTCGGTTAGGGTTTCTAACTTGCGATTTTATAACCACCTGTGTTTAGCGTCATTGTACGACATTCATGTAATCCACAATTTTTTTTTCGGGTTTTACGCGTGTACTTTAAATCGTAATCGGTATTAAATCGACGTAAACTAAAAATGAATCATCTCAATGTAAAGGGATTAACAATTCAATAGTTTACCATAAGCCTAAGTGTTATATGATATTTAGAGGATAATTATTTTCATTGCCATTTTATTTTATTGGTTAAGTTAAGTGTTTACGGTTTCGCGATAAAATACGTTTAGGCCTTCCCGGAAGCACGTTAACTTATCTACGCTTCATCAAATACCCAAAATTTGTACCCAATACTTAAAGTTTATTTAAAACTTCAAGTATTTATCACTTTATTCATATTCATTATGAAGGAATTCAAATCAAACCCTACAATGTACAAGTTATACATTGTATTTAATCTTTACTACATTATACTTCAAATAATGCAAGAATACTTTAAATAAAGATCAAAAATACTATCTAACTCATATACATACATATATAAACGCCTACATATAGATAAGATGAGCCAAGAGTCACCAAGAAGCTTTGTAAAATATCTTCATGCAACTTGAACCATGACTAGACCAAGATAAGCTCTAAATAAGCCTATCTTATTCTCATGTATCAATCTCACTTCAAGAAGCTTTCGCCACCTGCATACATCAATAGACTTACTAAAATATATTCCTAGTAGTATAAATAAGGGTGCACTTGTGATAGAAAAGCTCATACTTTCCATTTCATTACAAAGAAATCACAAAAATCTCTTCCTTGTTCTCTCTAATACCCCACGACAAAAAACCCCCCTCCAAACCAAATCTATTGCTTGATTTTATATCATTATACAAGCATACACACATCATATCTAAAGGTGTATTTAGATGGTTTCAAGAGTTGGTTATACCATATGCAATGAAGGAATCAAGAAAAGAAAGAAAGGGTTTACTTGGGAATAATTAGGGTTTCATTCCTATTTTTCAGCAAGAGTTTAATCACAAGGAGTGTGATTCGGTTTTCTTTCTCTTCATCACACAAGGTTATATATAAAGCTTAATCATTTTCATAACTAAGTTTTAATGTGTTCTATGTTATATTTAGCTAAATCCCATTTAGGGTACTTTTGTATATGTAAAATGGTATTTACTATGATTAATGTTATATGGCTCTATTTACATATTATATGAATGTAATATCATGTTAAAAGATGATGTTAAGTGTTCTAACCATGTTGGTTAAGTTCATGAACTGTTTATGAGCAAATTAGGGATCTAATGTTAACTTATAAGTTTCAAGTGGAAATGGTAGTTAACTTGATATCTTGACCATCACTGGATTAATTTATGATCTAATGGACTTTTTATATGTAAACATAAGATAGAAATGTTGTTGAAGTTAGTTGTAATATAGGATGTGAAGCTTAATGGTACAAAAATCAAGCTTAAAACATGTCTAAATCACAAAACTCAAACTTTCTGTTTTGGTTCGATTTTGGAAGCAGCCATATTATGTTTTATAAAGATAGTACATCTCATAAGGATTCCAAAATGATAAGAAACTCAAAAACGGATTAATAACGAAGAAGATACACTAGTACGAGTTCTTCGACGCTAAAATAACTTTATAACATAATTTTATAAAAAGTTACTATTCATGGCAGAAACTTATACTTTATAAACATCAATAATATGATAAAACTTTCAATTACGAGAACGTGTTTGAAAGAATCGCTAAAAACGGGGCTATAACGAATAAGATACGACTAAAATGGGTTTTACGTTATATTAAAAGTATAAAAACGATTATATAGTTGTTATGAACAGTAAAAACACTATTCATCACAGAATCTCAAAAACCTAAGAATGTGATTTTATGATCACTCGTCTTAATACGAAAGCATGGGCGTAAGAAACGCGAGAAACGGGCTTAAAACGACAAAGTTATGTCATTTTTACTAAAGGCGTGATTATAAACGTTTTTATTTTTAATTGGCGATTTCACTACACGATTAGAATGGTGATTATATACTATATGAATAATATGTTATTAGTTATCAATAGTGCTATATTACTAGGAAATTTCATATGTATTTGCAAGGCTTCTTGTCGACGTATTTGCGAGTTGTTGATTTACGATTTAAAGTGTCCTACTCCTCGTACGTCATGTCATGACCTCTTAATTATGATAGACCGAACGATAGTATGATGATAACTATATATGATTATATATGGTTGTTGTTAGACAACGTACTTGGAATAATGATATCAGACTTATAATGTCTAGGTGCTGCAATTTCGGGCGTTAGCGTTGACGCGTCTTACTTAGGGGATATTTTATATATCGTTTTACTCACTTCAAGGTAAGTTCATAGCCCCTATGTTTACAACTATTGATTTACAAGTTTTTGGGGTGGAGAAACATATTCATGTCTTTAAAATTGGAGCAAGTGTACATTTATCATGATTACGTTTTGCCTAAGTAGCGGATTTAACTCTATGCCCATGAATCATGAACTGTCAATTACTGGAATGTGAGCGCGAATATTATAGATAGATCTATTTGGGATTGACCTCCCCGTTCGGGTGATTAGCTATCACTGGAAACGAACGTATATCATGTCGGATTTTGGATGTTACGGGTTGAACATCATCACGGGCAATGTAGGCAATATTTATATATTGTATTCATTTATGTCGAGCTTCGGTGTCATGAGCTTAGGAAAACGTAATTACATTTTTGTGTTGTCTGCATTGTTCGCTTATCACGGGGAAAAAGTCTTTCGGTCTAATCATTACATTTACATAAACCTATGAAATTCAAAAAACAAAAATTTTTTATGTTCGACGTTTAAATGAAAGTTTTTCATGGAGGTTTTTAGCACGAGGTGCGAGGATAATTGGTGGTTATTTTTTGAAGTATGCATTAAAGATTTTATAGTAGCATTACCATTTTGTATATTGTTATGGGCTGAAAATCTTTGTAATAATAACAAGTAAACAAGTAAACGCTTCGGCTTTTGTAACACATATTTATAAATCCAATGTATCAAGTTTTAAATGACTTTTTTGGTCAGTTCTTATATTATATCTGTGTATTGATCTGAGATGTAACACGCCCCGGACCCTTATTCCGCTGCGACCCAATTTGGGGGTGTTACAGCTGGTATCAAGAGCACAAGGTTATAGAGAACCAGGTACATTTTTTTGCTGGACTATAACCGTTTTCAAATATTGCATTAATACAAGGGTTTTCTCGGGACATACTTACACTAATTGTGCATTAGTCGGTTAGGACTAGATGCATGCTATGAATGATATTCATGATTGAATATAATGTTATATATAAATGCTATTATCTACTATAAGTCGTCTTATTTTAGTCTACTTAACTATAAGCTAATTTTGATTTCAGATATTATCATGTCAGTTCTAAGCATTCTACAGTTACATACACATCAGTATCCATTCCAGTTAAGGACGATTCAGACATTGGCTCACCGAGAGTCAATGGACCACCCATTATGCCAGAGGACCCATATGCTTACATAATGGCTGCTTATCAGGTTCCACCATCGTCTGACTACATACCTGGCCCCGAGGTTCCACCATCGCCTGACTACATACCTGGCCCCGAGGTTCACCATCGCCTGGATACATAACGGGCCCCGAGGGGCCGTAGTCAACTCCACTCCCTGGATTTGTTCTGAGTCGATGTAACCTGAGTACATCACCACAGGTGGATGAGATACTCCCGGCTGAGGAGCAGCTTTCACCTGCTGTCTGCTCACCCACTGCTGATTTACCAGGATGTGTTCCGAGTCTGTTCCGGACGGAAGCGGAGGAGGACGATTGAGGGGGGGGGGGGGGGGGGGGGGGGTGGGGGGGGGGGGGGGGGGGGGGGGGGGGGGGGGGGGGGGGGGGGGGGGGGGGGGGGGTGGGGTTCTCCGTGGAGGATCCAGCTGACTACCCTGCTGATAGGGATGATGATGATGACGATGATAAGGACGAGGATGAGGAAGAGGAGGAGGAGCACCTAGCTCCGGCCGACTCTGTCCCACATGTACACCATATGACGCCAGGGAATCATCCGCGGATGAGCCAATCCATATCAACTTCCTCTAGGGAGGGGCGAGAGACTTCTTTGCCTTAACCACCCCACCACCATCACCACTTACTCTACTATCATCTCCATTACCACCGATACCATCTCCACCATTACCTATACCATCACCACCACCCGATATCCCTACTCATATCGAGACTCCCAAGAGTTGTTTACCACTTCGGAAGAGGCTAAGTTTTGCTTCTCCCACCCCTAGTCATGAGGTCGGGGAAAGTTCAGCAGCCGGTGATGCTAGGCAGGATAGACCTGCCATAGCGAGGGACGACCCTTATTTCATAGCGAGGGAGGACCTTTATGGATTTGTCGATATGGTTGATGTCCCTCCTAGATGTTCGACGTGTATGGAGTTAGATTATGGCATTACGGATGCATGGGATGATCTGGTAGGAGCCATCGATGAGATTTCACCGACCACCCTAGAGGGGGTCAATCAGAGGGTTACTGATCTTTCTATCGTTGTTGAGCAGGAGACTACCATCATGTATGGTATTATAGAGGATGCTCAAGATGACCGTTTTCAACTGAGAGGCCGAGTCAACCTGTTGTATAGGGATAGGCCTATTCATAGTCGTTTAGCAGTGATGGTAGAGAGAGAGGCTAGGATGGCTCGTGAGGCTTGGGGACTATCCATGGATGCTAGCGACTATGCACGTTCAGATGTCATGTCATTACATACTACGGTAGTGGCGCAGAGTGCATTGATTTCAGAGTTACAGTCAGCAGATCACAGGAGACAGGGGGTGATTAAAGAGTTGTGGGCATCAGACCACAAGAGGCAGGTCCAGTTGACTAAGGCATTACAGTTGCTGAAAGGACTACAGACTCAGATGACCGAGTTTCAGAGGCAGCATGGACCCGCAAAAGGTTTGGCACAGCCTGATGCACCAGGGGAGGCTGGTAGCAGTTCCTAGATTTGGTTATGTTGTAGCTATGCTATGCAGCCTGTTAAGTATTATGGGTTATTCCCAGCTAGCAGACTGTATAGATCTTTTGTTTTGTTTAGCTACCCAGTATAGGTCTTTTGTTCAGGTATTATCTATCTTGTACAGCATACTAAGTGTTACGGGTATATCCCGGCTAGTATGGCTTTAGGTTGTTTCTTTTGTCTTGTAACCTAAGTGTAGTAATCATCTTGTGTCTGAACCGAACATGTATGTTTTTCCAAGTTATATATGAAATGGACGGATTACGTTATCTATGAAATCGAATTTATATTAAATGAATGTCGGATTCGGTTATACCATGGTTTATTTCAATAACGGTGTACATTTCACTGTGTGTTGTGTATCTTGTAATTTATTTAATGTGTATATGTTATGTCATAGTTATGATTTTATGAAATCTAACGAGTATTATGTTTTCTTGTGATTTAAAGAAAATGGCACTAAAGAGAAGGACCACGAGGTTAAACCAAGGTGCAACACCAACATAGTACAGTCACTCATTACCATACATCTTCACCAATGCCCAAATTAGGCAATGATTAACGAAGGGTTACTGCGCACTGGCAGCGCACGTGATGCAACCCAGGAATGGCGATGATAGCATACTTCCAGGAACGGGTGCCAGAAGGCCTGGTGTAAGTTGCGGTGAATGCCACTACAGGACTTCCTAAAATGCCAACCCTTGAACTTCAAGGGGCCTGAGGGAGTTGTTGGACTCACTTAGTGGTTCGAAAAGATGGAGTCTGTTTACAGCATAAGCAACTGTACAGTAGCATGCAGGTCAAAATTACTACGTGTACCCTGCAAGGAAGTGCTACTTACATACGGTGGAACTCCCATGTTAAGGCATACTCCTGATGCTCGCCCATGCAATGCCATGGGAGGACACTGAAAAAGATGATGATAGAACAAATACTGCCCAAGGGGCGAAATTAAGAAACTGGAGTTTGAAATGTGGAATTTGAAGGTGAAGGGTACCGATGTGGTAACCTATAGCCAAACGTTCCAAGAATTGCACTAATGTTGCGATGGATGTTTCCGATAAGAAATAGGACCAAGTTGGAAATATGATCGGTGGCTTGCCCGACACCGATCCTTGCAGTGTGATGGCGACATAATGCCAAAAACTATGCCAGGATGCCATTAAGTTCGCACTGAAACTCATGGATAAAAAAGATCAACACTTGGGCTGAACGCAGGCTGAACAAAAAAAGAAAGTCTGATGACACCCGGAACAAACGAACCAGCAACCAAAAAGAGACAAAGCGCTGGAATAGCTTATGCCGCAGGGAATGGTGACGGGGAGACCAATACGTGAGGGCAATAACCTCTGTGTTCAAATGTAACTATCACCATATGGTCCTTGTGTCTCCCAAAATGCCACAAGTGCAACTCGATTTGTCATTTAGCTCGTGACTGACAGAGATCCCCCAATGTCAACATTGGGGCTAATCAAAGGGGCAACGTTTGTTTTAATGTGGTGCTCAAGGGGCATTTCAGAAGGATTGCCAAAATTGAAGAACAAAACAACCGGGGGAAATCAGGTTGGAAATGCCAAGGCTCAGGCAAGGTGTATGCCGTGGGCAATGCAGGGGCAAACCCAGACAACAATGTCGTCACGGGTACGTTTCTCCTAAACAACCGATATGCATCTATTTTATTTGATACGGTGCCGTTGGATTTTTTGTATTATGCATTTAGCTCTTGAATTGTTTTACACTCAACTGCATGAGATCTTGATTATTAATGTCAAACTAGCCGACGGGCGTATTGTTGGGTAAACATGATTATTCGGGGTTGTACGTTAAACTGTCTTTAAATCATCCTTTCAACATAGACCTAATGCCCGTAGAACTAGGTAGTTTTGACATGATAATTGGTATGGATTGGTTGGCAAAGTACCATGCCGTTATTGTCTGTGCAGAAAAGATCGTTCGTATTCCTTTTGGAGATGAAATTTTAATCGTTCGAGGTGACGGAAGCAGCAATGAACACGGGACCCGATTAAACATCATCTCGTGTACTAAGGCTCAAGAGTATTTAACGAAGGGATGTCACGTATTCTTAGCAAATATCACCACAACCAAAGACAAAGACAAGTCAAAGGGGAAACGACTTGAAGATGTGCCAGTTGTTCAAGAATTTCCTGAAGTTTTTCCTGAGGACTTACCGGGTATACCACCCACTCGACAAGTAGAGTTTCGAATCGATTTGGTACCTGGTGCTACACCTGTAGCATGGGCACCATATAGATTAGCACCGTCCGAAATAAAGGAACTAGCGGAGCAACTGCAGGAACATACAGACAAAGGCTTTATAAGACCAAGTTCCTCACCCTGGGGAGCTCCGGTTCTGTTTGTAAAGAAGAAAGATAGGTCTTTCCGGATGTGTATCGATTACAGGGAATTGAACAAACTGACAGTGAAGAACCGCTACTCACTCCCAAGCATCGATGACCTATTCGACCAGCTGCAAGGGTCGAGTATTTATTCAAAGATTGATCTGAGGTCAGGGTATCACCAGTTAAGAGTTCGAGAAGAATACATTCCTAAGACTGCATTCAGGACTCGATACGGTCACTATGAATTCCAAGTCATGCCTTTTGGTTTGACTAATGCACCGGCCATGTTCATGGACCTTATGAACCAGGTGTGTAAATCGTACTTGGACAAGTTTGTAATTGTCTTCATCGATGACATTTTGATCTACTCCAAAAGAAAGAAGAAACATGAAGAACACCTTAGGCAGATATTGAAATTGCTTAAGAAGGAAGTATTGTACGCCAAGTTCTCCAAGTGTGAATTCTGGATTTCCAGGGTACAATTCCTCAGTCACGTGATTGACTGTCGAGGTATTCATGTTAACCCTGTCAAGATTGAATCTATCAAAGATTGGACGTCTCCAAAAACCCCAACAGAGATTCGCCAATTTTTGGGCCTTGCCGGCTATTATAGAAGATTCATCGAAAGGTTTTCAAAGATCGGCAAGACAATGACCAAACTAACCCAGAAAGGTGTCAAGTTTGATTGGGGCGATAAACTAGAAGCAGCTTTTCAACTATTGAAGCAGAAGCTGTGTAGTGCACCAATCCTGGCCTTACCTGAGGGAAGCGAAGATTTCATCACATACTGCGATGCTTCAAAGAAGGGTTTGGGCGCTGTGTTGATGCAAAGAGAAAAGGTGATTTCTTATGCATCACACCAGTTAAAAATTCATGAAAAGAACTATACGACTCACGATTTAGAACTTAGGGCAGTGGTGTTTGCTCTAAAGATTTGGAGGCACTATCTGTACGAAACCAAGTGCACGGTGTTCACTGATCACAAAAGTTTACAACATATTCTTGATCAGAAGGAATTAAATATGAGGCAACGTCGCTGGTTAGAGTTGCTGAGTGATTACGATTGCAAAATTCGTTATCACCCAAGGAAGGCGAATGTTGTTGCTGATGCTCTGAGCAGGAAGGAACGAGAACCACTAAGGGTTCGGGCCTTAGTGATGACTATTGGCTTGGATCTTCCTAAACAAATCTTGAGAGCTCAGACTGAAGCACGAAAGCCGGAAAACATCAAGAAGGAGGATGTTGGGGGTATATTGGTTGAGAATTCAAAAGATCCGGAGAAACTTAGAACGGAAAGTTGGAACCACGTGTGGATGGAACTATGTGCTTAAATGGCAGGAGTTGGTTACCATGTTATGGAAACTTAAGGACTCTGATCATGCACGAGTCCCACAAATATAAATACTCTATTCATCCGGGTTCTGACAAGATGTACTAGGATATGAAGAAACTATATTGGTGGCCCAATATGAAAGCTAACATCGCCACCTATGTTAGCAAGTGTTTGACCTGTGCTAAGGTCAAGGCCGAACATCAGAGACCATCGGGTTTGTTAGTGCAACCCGAGATACCTCAATGGAAGTGGGACAACATCACGATGGATTTTGTCACGAAGCTTCCTAAGTCATCACAAGGTTATGACACTATTTGGGTGATCGTTGACCGACTTACAAAGTCTGCCATTTTTATGCCAATGAGGGAAACGGATCCTATGGATAAACTGGCAAGAATGTACCTAAAGGAGGTAGTCACGAAGCATGGAATACCTGTTTCAATTATCTGTGATCGTGACCCTCGGTTCGCATCAAATTTCTGGAGGTCACTTTAGAAGGCTTTGGGTACAAGTTTGGATATGAGTACTGCATATCATCCGCAAACTGACAGACAAAGTGAGAGAACCATCCAAACTCTCAAGGATATGCTACGTGCTTGCGTAATCGACTTTGGAAATGGGTGGGTTAAACATTTGCCATTAGTCGAGTTTTCATACAATAACAGTTATCATGCTAGCATTAAGGCTGCACCGTTTGAAGCACTTTATGGTCGAAAGTGTCGTTCACCCGTGTGTGGGGCCGAGGTTGGACAGGCTCAACTTACTGGTCCAGAATTAGTGCAAGAAACAACGAAGAGGATCATCCAGATCAAACAAAGGATTCAAACCGCTCGCGATCGACAAAAGAGCTACGCTGATTTAAAGCGTAAACCGATGGAGTTTCAAGTTAGAGATAAAGTTATGCTTAAGGTTTCACCTTGGAAAGGGGTCGTACGATTTGGAAAACGGGGGAAGTTAAACCCCAGATATGTCGGACCTTTCAAAGTGTTGAAAAAGGTTGGAGTCATTGCTTACAAGCTTGAGCTTCCTCAAGAGCTGAGCAGGGTCCACAATACGTTTCATGTATCCAACTTGAAGAAATGTTATTCTGACGATCCATTACTCGTTTCGTTGGAAGGCCTGTAGAGATCATGGATCGCGAAGTCAAACAATTAAGGTGAAGCCGTGTCCTAATTGTCAAGGTTCGATGGAACTTTAGGCGGGGTCCTGAGTTTACATGGGAACGTGAAGATTAATTTAGGAAGAAATATCCACACCTCTTCACCAAGACCGCACCATCATCAAGTGCCGTGTGATAAGCCTTGAGGACAAGGCTCATTTAACGGGGGAAGACTATAACACCTCGTGTTTTAGGTCATTGTACGACATTATGTAATTCACAATTTATTTTTAGGGTTTTACGCGTTTGCTCTTAAATCGTAATCGTTAAGCCAAATCGCGTAAACTAAAAATGATCATTCAATGTAAATGGGCATTAAACGATTAAACGTTTACATCAAGCAAGTGTTAAATGATTATTATAAGGATAATTATCAACTTTGTTCATCTTATTTTTATTGGTTACGTAAAATGCTTACGTTTCGCGATAAAATGCGTTTCGGCATTTCCGAAAGCACCAAAACCTAACTACGCTTAGACGAATACACACGATTATACCCAATACACAAAATAATCAATATAACATCACATATATGTCAAGGTGGCCGGTTTATACATATTCATTATGAAGGAATTCAAATCATAACTTACAATGTACAAGTTATACATTTTTCTAAGTCTATACTACATTATACTTTATATAATACAAGTATACATTATATAAATGATCAAATACATATCTAACTTATACATATACATATATTTCGTGTAATATGACTAGGATAAGCCAAGATGAGACCAAGAACATCACAAATATCTTCATAAAAGATCTAGCATGCCACTTGATCTCATGACTAGCTTTTCTTATCCAAGATAAGCTCTAACTTTTCTTCCATGCATTCTTATCCTTGCCACCTTTCACATGATCAACTAGACATAAGAAATATCTTCATGAGTCCCCAAGTAGTATATATATGTATGCATATGAGAGCTAGGGACTCATACACTTCATTTCATTACAAGAAAAATCACAAAACTCCTCCTTTGTTCTCTCTAGAGCCCACGGCTCAAAACCCTCTCCAAACCAAATCCATAGCTTGATTTTCTATCATTATACAAGCATACACACATCATATCTAAGGTATTCTAAGAAGGTTTCAAGAGTTGGTTAACCATTTGCAAGGAAGGAATCAAGAAAAGAAAGAAAGGGTTTACTTGGGAAAAATTAGGGTTTCCTTCTAATTTTTTAAGCCAAGAGTTTAAATCACAAGGGTTTGATTGGTTTTCTTTTCTCTACTCATCCACACAAGGTTATATATAAAGCTTAATCATTTCATAACTAAGATTTTATGTGTTTATATGTTATTTAGCTAAATCACCATTTAGGGTACTTTTAAAATATGGTAAAATGAATTTTTACTTATGATCATTGTTTTGTACACTTATTTATATGTTATATGAATGTTAATATGATGTAAGCATGTAATGATAACCTCTTTGTACACACTTGGTTAAATATTAACATGTTTATGAACAAATTAGGGTTTTAAAGATTTACTTAATAAATTATAAGTGAAAATGGTAAAATAACATGTTAATCTTGTTATCTTGGACTCACATGAGCAAAGTATGAACTAATGAATTTAATATATGTAATAAATAAGGTATAATTTGGTAAATAAGTTGTATACTAAAGTTGTTGAATCTAAATGTACAAAAATCATGCTTTAAAACATGTCCAAATCACAAAATCCTCAAACTTTCTATTTTGGGTTCGATTTTGAAGAGCACCCATATTATGTTTTTTAAAGATAGTACATCTCATGAGGATTTACTAAAATGATAAGAAACTCGAAAATCCGTTATAACGAAGAAGATACCTAGTTACAATTTACGACGCTAAATTACTTTAATAAAACAAATTTTAAAAAAAAGTTTACTATTCATGGCAGAAACTTATAACTTTGTAAACCATCAATGAATTGATAAAACTTCAATTACAAAACGTGGTTCGAAAGAATCGCTAAAAACGGAGCAATAAACGAATAAGAACAACAAAAATAGGTTTTTACGTAATTAACGTATAAAAACAATTATATAGCAGTTAGAACAAGTAAAACACTAATCATCATAGAATCTCAAAAACCTATGAATGTGATTTTTATGATCAACTTGTCCTTATAACGAAAGCGTGGGCATAAGAAACGCGAGAAAACAGACTTCAAACGACAAAGTTATGGTCATTGTTTACTAAAGGCTAATTATAAGACGTTTTTACTTTATAATTACTGATTTCACTTAAACAAATAATGTGATAAATCTATTATAGATTATATTATGTTATTAGTTATCGATGTGCTATATTAACTAGGAATTTCATGAATGAGGCTTAATTCGGAATGGCGTTATTTGACGAGTTGTGGATTACGATTTAAATAGTGTCCTAACTCCTCGTGACTCATGTCAATGACCTCGTTAAATTATGATAGCCCGAACGATAGTACATTGATGAACTATATAGGTGATTAATAACAGTTTTTTTAGACAACTCCTTGTATACTGATTCGACCTAATTAACTAGGTTGCATTCGGGGCGTTAGCTGACAGCTTTTTACCTTTGGGATATTTTTGTTATCAGTTTACTCACTCAAGGTGAGTTCATAGCCCCATGTTTTACAATTAATTAAAAATTACAAGTTTTTTGGGGTGAGAACATATGCCATGTTTTTACAAATGGGACGCAATGTACATTTTATCATATTACTGTTGCCTAAGTAGCGATATACCCACTATGCCCATGAATCATGAACTGTCATTCTGTAATGTGAGCGCGAAGAATATAGATAGATTTCTATTTGGGATTGACCTCCCCCCGTTCGGTGACTACTATCACTGAAATGACGTATATCCTAGTCGGATACGGATGTTAACGGTTTGAACATCATCACGGGCAATGTAGGCAATATTTATATATTGTATTCAATTATGTCGAGCTTCGGTGTCATGAGCTTAGGCAAACGAAATTGCATTTTGTGATGTCTGCATCTGTTGCATTATCACTGGGAAAGTCTTGCGGTCCTGCATATACATTAAAAAACCTATAGAAATTCACCAACTTTATGTTTGACGTTTTAAATGCAATGTTTTTATTAGGAGGTCATTAACACGAGGTGCGAAGGATACATTGGTGTTAATTTTTGAAGTCATGCATTAAAGATTTAGTCGCATTACATTTTGTATATCTGTTATGGGCTGGAAATCTTTGTAATAATAACAAGTAAACAAGTAAAGCTTCGGGCTTTTGTAACACATACTTTATTAAATCCAATGTATCAGTTTTAAATGACTTTTTGGTCGTTCTTATATTATCTTGTGTTATTGATCTGAGAAGTAACACGCCCCGGACCCTTATTCCGCTGCGACCCAATTTGGGGGTGTTACAGATTGGTATCAGAGCCAGGTTATAGAGAACCAGGTCAAATGTTTTTGCTGGACTATAACCGTTTTCAAACATTGCATTCATACAAAGGGGTTTTCACGGGACATACATACACTAATTGTGCATTAGTCGGTTAGGCTAGATGCATGCATGATTGATATTCATGATTGATATACATGTTATAATATAAATGTATATTACTATAAGAGTCTTATATTAGCATACTTATATAAGCTAATTTTGATTTCAGATATTATCATGTCAGATTCTGAGCATTCTACAGTTACATACACATCAGTACCCTTTCCAGTTGAGGACGATTCAGACATTGGTTCACCAGGAATCGATGGACCACCCATTATGCCAGAGGACCCATATGCTTACATAATGGCTGCTTATGAGGTTCCACCATCGCCTGACTACATACCTGGCCCCGAGGTTCCACCATCGCCTGACTACATACCTGGCCTCCCCAGAGGAGCCCAGTCACCTCTCCCACTGACTTTGTATCCTTAGTTTGATGTACCATGAGTACATGCCACAGGAGGATGAGATACTCTCGGCCGAGGAGCAGCCACTACCTGCTGCTGCTGCCTCACCCACTGCAGATTCACCAGGATATGTTCCTGAGTCTGATCTGGAGGAGGAGCCGGAGGAGGACGATGAGGATCCCGAAGAGGATCCAGCTGACTACCCTGCTGATGGGGATGATGATGATGATGAGGATGAGGACGAGGACGAGGATGAGGAGGAGGAGGAGGAGCACCCAACTCTGGCCGACTCTGTCCTACCTGTACACCGTATGACCGCCAGGAAATTCTATCCGGGACTACCATCCATATCACAAAGTCCTCCTAGGGAAGAGAGGCTAGAAGACTTCGTGCCTTATACCACCCCTAATCCACCATCACTACTTACTCCACAGCAATCTCCATACCACCAGATACCAACCACCACCATTACCTATACCGATTACCTCACCACCCAATAGCCCTACTCATATTGAGATTCCCGAGAGTTGTTTACCGCTTCGGAAGAGGGTGCGTTTTGCTTCAGCTTCGCCCACCCCCTAGTCGTGAGGTCGGGAGAGTTCAGCAGCCGTGCTGCTAGGCATGATAGACTACCATAGCGAGGGATGACCCTTATTCCATAGCGAGGGAGGAACCTTTATTATAGGATTTGGTCGATGTGGTTTATGTCATTCCTAGATGTTCAATCGTCTAAGGAGTTAGAATCTATGACAATACGGATACATGGGATGATTGGTAGAAAAGCCATCAATGAATATGCACGACCACCATAGAGGAAAAGACAATCAGAGGGGTTTACCGATCTTGCTAGCCATTATTGAGGAGGAGACTACTATGCATGATGGTATATGGAGGATGCTCAAGATGACGCAGGTCCTCAACAGAGAGGACCGAGTCAACTTGTTGTATAGGGATCGGCACCTTTTCAACGACAATTAGTAGTAATGATAGAGGGAGAGGCCTAATAATGGTTCTGTGAGGCTTGGGGGCTATCCATGGATGCTAGCGACTATGCACATTCAGATGTTATGTCATTACGTACTACGGTAGTGGCGCAGAGTGCATTGATTTCAGAGTTATAGTCAGCAGATCATAGGAGACAGAGGGTGATTTTAGAGTTGTCGGCATCAGACCACAAGAGACAGGTTCGAGTTGACTAAGACAATTGAGGTTGCAGAAGGGACTACAACACAGATGGTCGAGGTTTCAGAGGTAGCAAATGGACCCCCGCAAAAGGTCCTAGGCACTGCCTGATGCAACCAGGAGAGGCTAGTACAGTTCCTAGATTTGATTATGTTATAGCTATGCAATGCCAGCCTGTAAGCTATTAATGGGTTATTCCACACCCAGCTAGCCATACAGTAAAAAATAGATCATTTATTTTGTTTAGCTACCCAGTATAGGTATTTTGTTCAGGTATTATCTACCTTGTACAGCATACTAAGTGTTACGGGTATATCCCGGCTAGTATGGCTTTAGGTTGTTTCTTTTGTCTTGTAACCCTAAGTGTAGTAATTCATCCTTGTATTGAAAACCAAACATGTATGTTTTTTTCCAAGTTAATATATGAAATGGATGGATTGACGTTATCTATGAAATCAAATTATATTAAAAGTAATGTTGATGTTGGTATAAACACCGGATTAATTTTAATAACAGTTGTACATTTCACTGTGTGATGTGATCTCGTTTTATTTAATGTGTATATGTTATGTCATAGTTATGATTTTATGAAATCTAACGAGTATTATGTTTTCTTGTGATTTCAAGAAAATGGCACCAAAGAGAAGGACCACGAGGTTAAACCCAAATGCAACAACCAACATCACTAGTCCAGACACTCATACACTACATCTGTCACTAAAAGCCCCAAATTTTATGGCAATGATTGACGAAGTTGTAAATACTGGCTTTAAAGCACTGGCACACGTGAATTGCAAACCAAAATGGCAATGATACCATACTTCAGGAACGGTAGTCAAAGGCCTGTGCAGTGCTCGTGAATGCACCTACCCGGTACTTCCTAAAATGCCAACCCCTTGAACTTCAAGGGCACTACTAGGAGTTGTCGGACTCACTCATGGTTTCAACAAAGATGGAATCTGTCTACAGCATAAGCAACTATACAGTAGCATGCCAGGTCAAATTTGCTACGTGTACCCTGCAAGGAAATGCTCTTACATGGTGGAACTCCCACGTTAAGACCACTACTCATGAAGCTGCCCATGCAATGCCATGGAGGACACTGAAAAAGATGATGACAGACAGTCTGTCATCATCTTTTTTCAGTGTCTCCAGGCAATTGGCAAGGGCATCTTCATGAGTAGTGTCTTAACGTGGGAGTTTCCACCATGTAAGAGCTTTCCGTTGCAGGGTACACGTAGCAAATTTGACCTGCATGCTACGTCTAGTTCTTATCTGTAAATCAGATTCCATCTTTTTGAACCACTGAGTGAGTCCGACAACTCCCTCAGTGCCCTTGAAGTTCAAGGGTTGGCATTTTAGGAAGTCCGGGTAGGTGCATTCACGACAACCTCACAGCCATTCGTGACACCCGTGTTCCGAAGATGGCTATCATTGCCATTTCTGGTTGCATCACGTGCTGCCAGTGCAGCAGTAACACCTTCGTCAATCATTGCCTAAATTTGGGCATTAGTGACAGATGTAGTGGTATGAGAGTCTGAGACTAGTTTGGAGTTGCCATTTGGGTTTAACCTCGTGGACCCTTCCTTTGGTGCCAATTTTACTTGAAATCACAAGAAAAACATAATACACCGTTAGATTTCATAAAATCATAACTATGACATAACATATACACATTAAATAAAACGAGATCACATCACACAGTGAAATGTACAATTGTTATTAAAATTAATCGTGGTATAACCAAATCAACATTCATTTAATATAAATTTGATTTCATAGTAAACGATTAATCCACCATTCATATATAACTTGGAAAAACATACATGTTTGGTTCAGATACAAGATGATTACTACACTTAGGTTACAAGACAAAAGAAACAACCTAAAGCCATACTAGCCGGGATATACCCGTAACACTTAGTATGCTGTACAAGGTAGATAATACCTGAACAAAATACCTATACTGGGTAGCTAAACAAAATAAATGATCTATACAGTATGCTAGCTGGGAATAACCCATAATACTTAACAGGCTGCATAGCATAGCTATAACATAATCAAATCTAGGAACTGCTACTAGCCTCTCCTGGTGCATCAGGCTGTGCCAGACCTTTTGCGGGTCCATGCTACCTCTGAAACTCGACCATCTGTGTCTGTAGTCCCTTCAGCAACCTCAATGTCTTAGTCAACTGAACCTGTCTCTTGTGGTCTGATGCCGACAACTCTAAAATCACCCTTTGTCTCCTATGATCTGCTGACTATAACTCTGAAATCAATGCACTCTGCGCCACTACCGTAGTACGTAATGACATAACATCTGAATGTGCATAGTCGCTAGCATCCATGGATAGCCCCCAAGCCTCACGAGCCATCTTAGCCTCTCCCTCTATCATTACTGCTAAATGACGATGAACAGGCCGATCCCTATACAACAAGTTGACTCGGCCTCTCAGTTGAGACCGGTCATCTTGAGCTCTCCATAATACCATACATGCTAGTAGGTCTCCTCCTCAATAATGGTAGCAGATCGGTAAACCCTCTGATTGACCTCCTCAAAGGTGGTCGTGCAATTCTCATTGATGGCTCCTACCAAATCATCCCATGTATCCGTAATGTCATAGTCTAACTCCCTAGACGTCGAACATCTAGGAGGGACATCAACCACATCGACAAATCCATAAAGGTCCTCCCTCGCTATGGAATAAGGGTCGTCCCTCGCTATGGTAGGTCTATCCTGCCTAGCAGCACCGCTGCGACTCTCCACCCGACTCACACTAGGGGTGGGAGATGAGCAAAACGCACCTCTTCCGAGAGGTAAACAACTCTCGGGAATCTCATATGAGTAGGTGCCTATTGGGTGGTGGTAAAGGTATAGGTAATGGTGGTTGATGGTATCTGTGGTAATGGAGAATATAGTGGAGTAGTATGGATTGTGTGGTAGGGTGGTTAAGGCAAGAAGTCTCTCGACCTCTTCCCTAGGAGGAAGTGATATGGATGGCTCATCCCGGATAGATATCCTGGCGGTCATACGGTGTACAGGTAGGGACTAGTCGGACAGAGGTTGGGTTGCTCCTCCTCGCTCCACCTCATCCGTCATCCTCGTCCTCTATCCTCATATCATCATCATCCCCCATCAGCAGGGTAGTCAGCTGGATCCTCCTCGGGATCCTCATCGTCCTCCTCCGGCTCCTCCTCCGGATCAGACTCAGGAACATATCCTGGTGAATCTGCAGTGGGTGAGGCAGCAGTAGCAGGTAGTGGCTGCTCCTCGGCCGGGAGTATCTCATCCTCCTGTGGCATGTACTCAGGGTACATCGGCTCAGGAACAAAGTCCAGTGGGGGAGGTGACTGCGGCTCCTCGGGGCCAGGTATGTAGTCAGGCGATGGTGGAACCTCGGGGCCAGGTATGTAATCAGGCGATGGTGGAACCTCATAAGCAGCCATTATGTAAGCATATGGGTCCTCTGGCATCATGGGTGGTCCATCGATTCCTGGTGAACCAATGTCTGAATCGTCCTCAACTGGAAAGGGTACTGAAGTGTAGTAACTGTAGAATGCTCAGAATCTTGACATGATAAATCTGAAATCAAAATTAGCTTATATAGTATTCTAATATAAGACGTCCTTATAGTAATATACCATAATATTATAACATGGTATATCAATCATGATATCAAACATGCCATGCATCTAGCCTAACCGACTAATGCACAATTAGTGTATGTATGTCCCGTGAAAACCCCTTTGTATGAATGCAATGTTTGAAAACGGTTATAGTCCAGCAAAAACATTTGACCTGGTTCTCTATAACCTTGGCTCTTGATACCAATCTGTAACACCCCCAAATTGGGTCGCAGCGGAATAAGGGTCCGGGGCGTGTTACTTCTCAGATCAATAACACAAGATAATATAAGAACGACCAAAAAGTCGTTTAAAACTGATACATTGGATTTAATAAAGTATGTGTTACAAAAGCCCGAAGCTTTACTTGTTTACTTGTTATTATTACAAAGATTTCCAGCCCATAACAGATATACAAAATGTAATGCGACTAAATCTTTAATGCATGACTTCAAAATATAACCACCAATGTATCCTTCGCACCTCGTGCTTAATGACCTCCTGAAAAACATTGCATTTAAAAACGTCAACATAAAGTTGGTGAATTTCATAGGTTTATGTAAATGTATATGCAGGACCGCAAGACTTTCCCAGTGATAATGCAACAGATGCAGACATCACAAAATGCAATTACGTTTGCCTAAGCTCATGACACCGAAGCTCGACATAATTGAATACAATATATAAATATGCCTGACTGCCCGTGATGATGTTCAACCCGTAACATCCAGTATCCGACATGATATACGTTCATTTCCAGTGATAGCTAGTCACCCGAACGGGGAGGTCAATCCCAAATAGATCTATCTATAATCATTCGCGCTCACATTCCAGTAATTGACAGTTCATGATTCATGGGCATAGTGGGTTATCGCTACTTAGGCAACACGTAATCATGATAAAATGTACACTTGCGTCCAATTTGTAAAACATGCATATGTTTCTCACCCCAAAAACTTGTAAATTAATAATTGTAAAACATGGGGCTATGAACTCACCTTGAGTGAGTAAACTGATAACAAAATATCCCAAGTAAAAACGCGTCACGCTAACGCCCGAATGCAACCTAGTTAATATAGGCCCGAATCAGTATACAGTATGTTGTCTAACAACAACTGTATATAATCCTATATAGTTATCATCGTACTATCGTTCGGGCTATCATAATTTAAGAGGTCATGACATGACGTACGAGGAGTTAGGACACTTTAAATCGTAAATCCAACAACTCGTCAATACGCCATCCGAAGAAGCCCTCATTAATGAAATTCCCTAGTAATAAGCACTTCGATAACTAAAAACATATATAATCTATATAGATTATATCACCATCTATTTGTTAATGAAAATCGAAATTAGAAAGTAAAAACTGTTTATAATACGCCCTTTAGTAAAAATGACATAACTTGTCGTTTTAAGTCTGTTTCTCGCGTTTCTTATGCCCACGCTTTCGTATTAAGACAAGTGATCATAAAATCACATTCTAGGTTTTTTGAGATTTCTATGATGAATAGTGTTTTTACTGTTCAATAACTGCATATAATGTTTTATATACTTTTTAAATTAACGTAAAACCTATTTTTTATGTAGTCTTATTCGTTATAGCTCCGTTTTAGCGATTTCTTTCGAACACGTTCGTGTAATTGAAAGTTTTATCATATATTGATGTTACAAAGTATAAGTTTCTGCCTCATGAATAGTAACTTTTTTATAAAATTGTTTTATAAAAGTATTTAGCGTCCGTAAACTTGTAACTAGCGTATTCTTCTTCGTTATAAATCGGATTTCGAGTTTCTTATCATTTATAAATCCTCATGAGATAGTACAATCTTTATAAAACATAATATGGTGCTTTCAAAATCGCACCAAAATAGAAAGTTTTGAGGTTTTGTGATTAGGACTTGTTTTAAGCATGATTATTGTACATTTAGAATTCAACACTTAGTTACAACTACTTTACAACAATTATATCTTATGTATTACATATATTAAATTCATTAGTTCATACTTTGCTCATGTGAGTCCAAGATAACAAGATTAACATGTTATTTTACCATTTTCACTTGTAATTTATTAAGTAAATCTTTTAAAACCCTAATTTGTTCATAAACATGTTATACTTAACCAAGTGTGTACAAGAGTTATATTACCATTCTAACATCATATTAACATTCATATAACATATAAATAAGTGTACAAAACAATGATCATAAGTAAAAATTCATTTTACATATTCAAAAGTACCCTAAATGGTGATTTAGCTAAATATAACATATAAACACATAAAATCTTAGTTATGAAATGATTAAGCTTTATATATAACCTTGTGTGGATGAGTAGAGAAAAGAAAACCAATCAAACCCTTGTGATTTAAACTCTTGGCTTAAAAAATTAGAAGGAAACCCTAATTTTTCCCAAGTAAACCCTTTCTTTCTTTTCTTGATTCCTTCCTTGCAAATGGTTAACCAACTCTTGAAACCTTCTTAGAATACCTTAGATATGATGTGTGTATGCTTGTATAATGATAGAAAATCAAGCTATGGATTTGGTTTGGAGAGGGTTTTGAGCCGTGGGCTCTAGAGAGAACAAAGGAGGAGTTTTGTGATTTTTCTTGTAATGAAATGAAGTGTATGAGTCCCTAGCTCTCATATGCATGCATATATATACTACTTGGGGACTCATGAAGATATTTCTTATGTCTAGTTGATCATGTGAAAGGTGGCAAGGATAAGAATGCATGGAAGAAAAGTTAGAGCTTATCTTGGATAAGAAAAGCTAGTCATGAGATCAAGTGGCATGCTAGATCTTTTATGAAGATATTTGTGATGGTTCCTTGGTCCTATCTTGCTTTCCTAGTCATTATACACGAAATATATGTATATGTATAAGTTAGATATGTATTTGATCATTTATATAATGTATACTTGTATTATATAAAGTATAATGTAGTATAGACTTAGAAAAATGTATAACTTGTACATTGTAAGAGTTATATTTGAATTCCTTCATAATGGAAAATGTAATATAAAGTGATAAATACTTGAAGTTTTAAATAAACTTTAAGTATTGAGTACAAATTTTTGGTATTTGATGAAGCGTAGATAAGTTAACGTGCTTCCGGGAAGGCTTAAACGTACTTTATCGCGAAACGTAAACACTTAACGTAACCAATAAAAATAAAATGTGCAATGTTAATAATTATCCTCTAAATAATCATATAACACTTGCTTGATGTAAACATTTAATTGTTTAATGCCCGTTTACATTGAATGATCATTTTTAGTTTACGCGATTTAACTTAACGTTTACGGTTTAAGAGAAAACGCGTAAAACCCTAAAAATAAGATTGTGCATTACATAATGAGTCGTACAATGACCTAGAAACCGAGGTGTTATAGTCTTCCCCATTTAAATCACCTTGTCCTCAAGGCTTATACCGGCACTTGAAGAAGGTGGCGGTCTTGGAGAAGAGGTTAGGATATTTCCTCCTGAATATGATCTTCACAGTTCCACGTACAACTCAGGACCCCGCCTAATTTCCAGTTGAGACCTTGACAATTGGAGGACAGCCGACTTTCGCTAATTGTTTGACTTCTCGTACGGAGTCCCATGAATTCGACAGGCTCTTCAACAAATAGAGCATGTCATCACTTGCAGTCCTTCCAACGGAACGACTAATGATCGTCCGAGAAAACATTATCTTCAAGTATGTGGATACATGAAACGTATTGAAGACCTGCACAGGCGTCTAAGGAAGCTCAGGCTTGAACAACGGCTCCAACCTTTTTTCAATACTTTGAAAGGTCCGTCATATCTGGGGTTTAACTACCCCCGTTTGCCAAACATACGACCCCTTTCCAGGCGAAACCTTAAGCATAACTTATATCTCCATACTTGAAATTCCATTGGATTAAACGCTTTAAATCAACGGTAGCTCTTTTGTCGATCGCGAGCGGTTTGAATCTTTGTTTTTATCTGGTATATCCTTCTCCGTTGTTTCAATAAGGCTAATTATATAGAATCAGAGACATTTTTCTCTAAAATATTTTTACATTACATATTTGAATAATTGGATATCTGAAAATATCAGAGATTTCACATTTTGATAAGGGAAGAAAATGTGAATAAAATATATATGAACTTAGTAAAATATTGATCTTGAAAAATGACTATAATGCAGCTTCTTCCTTGTATGTGCAAAACATTTGTCGGTTATCGAGATGCATATATGCAGGGGCAATTTTAAAAATTAAAAAACCATTCCGAGGTACTAAATTGTTTAGATTTATACACACAAAAGTACCTTGATCGATGTTTCAATGGTTTTAAAGGCTGAGAAACAATACCGAAAAGACCCGCGACCATAAGTAGTATGTATTTTGAATTAATTAGAGTTAATAGAAGGTGTTAGGTATAGGTAGTGTTGTTCTGCGAGATACACTCCGAAAACAGAGGATCTACCAGGGACATTCCATTAGTTAGAATAGAAGTCCATAGGTATGATAAAAAGGAGAAAAAGTGAGAAAGGGGAGAAATGCGGACTAAGATAGAGCTAACACTCGAACAAACCCAACAAGGTGTTAGTAATGAAGTCTTTGGTAAGCATTGAAAGGGTTGAAGAATAAAAAAGAAAAGTTAAAAAGAGTAAAGAATTACAGATAAAGAGGGTGAAAAGAAAGAACCCCCTGTACATCTTAGGCAGAAACCCCGGGGTCAATACATATACTATCAGAAACACTAAGCTATTATTTGGTATTGAAGATAGTCATCATGGACCTAGTGATGCAATTCACAGCCCTCCCTAGCCACCCAAGGTCTCTCAAAAGACTCTTGTTTCATTTCTCACGGAGATTACACATATTTCTATCAACTTTCTCACTCTGAGTTAGTTGGTATTGAAAAGGTGGCAGTCTGCTTCAGCCTCCGATTACTAAAATCAAAGTGCACTATCAAGTCTAGAGCCAAAAGAGATCATCCATAAATCTTACTAGGACAATATTCCAATATATTTGTTTTTCATACACTGTGAAAACAAGTAATATCTTAAGAGTCCTATGCATTATCCTTGTGATATTGCCAGAACATCAGAGTGATACTAAAGTATTCATAATGACTATGGAAATCCTTTCAGAGCCAACATCAAACAAGCTCTGCGGTAGGTGACTTGTGAGATCCTATATGGATCAAACTTGTGACACTGGATATCGATTTAGTCTAGACTATGAATTGATGAATGATGAAATTTGAAATGCCTAAAACTCTCGATGTGTTACAAAATCACTTTAGCAAGTGACACATCGATTTATTTTCAAATCAATTATTATTTCAAGAGGTAAGACTTTGTCTTACTGGTTTACTCATACCGTGTTGTCTGCTTTGAGACGCTACGGTAATGAGAATGGCTAGTGCAGCTACGAAACCATGTCAAGGAGATTCTTCGGAATTCTACCTGATCACAGGCAGTATTTATACTGATTAATGGGGAACCGTAGTTATTGCAATCATATACGATGAAGTGGCAAAGATACTTTCATCCATATATGTTATTTATCACTAACCCATTCATGCAGGTAATCCCAATGGTAGACGCAGTTGACTCAAGACAAGTCAAGATTCATAGCCACATGCGCATACTCGACTAACATATGTAAAAGACATTATCAAAGCTCAAGTACATGTTTCAAGACTTCCGCTACTCTGATACCGCACGTCCTTCTTGAAGCGACAAAGTGTTAAAAGTTAAAGAACTTCAAGAAAGATGCTTTATTCAAGCTTTCAAGTTTGTATGAGCATGTCGGTCTGAAGGTCACAAGTACACAAGATGGCAAAAGATCACAAGATGATGATAAGAGATTATATTTGACTAATGATCTCAAGATGCTAAAAGATCACATGCAAGTCAAGCTTAAAGGAACAAGCTCAAGCCTAAAGTCTAAAGATCACTACGTATATCACAAGTTGAATGATAAAGATTCAAGACCTTGAGCCAAGTCCAATGAAATTCGTAGAATGTAAAGCTTAATATTTTTGTAAAAGAATGTGACCTCCCTTAGGGGGAGATTGTTAAGAATCGAGAAAACACTCGGTCACACCTAAAATACGTAGCTCGTAGGTCTTATATAGTTTTTGAAACATTAGTAAGCTAAACGGGCCAAAGCCCATGAAAAGCCCACAAAGCCTTAATATGGCCGGCCTATAGCTTGTATACATACCCCCTCCATAGCTTGGAGAGGGTGTTGGTTGGTTTCAATTCACACACATAGTTCAATCTAATATTCTCTCTTTACTTTCTCTCACTAGAAACCTTCCTCCCATTCCTTTCTCTCTCTAGTTTCTTATTGAATGGTTAAGTGGGTCGATATATCACATATTCTAGACTCTTTTATGCCACGAATCTTTCCAATGTTGAATTGACAACCGTGCGTCTTTATTAAAATTCTTGAATTCTTTACAAACCCAATGATTCATCTTTTCTTCTAGATCAGCTTCTGGAAATCGTTCTGCGTGTATCTTGTGAAGCGAAAGAATATACTTCTTCCCCTTAGTATTTCCATTCTTAAGAAAAAATATATCTTTGTTATACAAATACCTTGGAGGTTCATTCGGATTCCTTTGTGGTCCAAAGAATACGAGAGGTCTTGGTATTGGTCGTCTTATGTCCTCTTGTCTGATTTCCCAAACTATCTGATTCTCCATAAAGTTTGTTGCTTATTCCAAATGGTATGCATATTCTTTAGCATTCTTGAACTGATTACTCAACATATCATTTAATGTAGCCTCCATTCTCACACGATCAAATATAGTTGGAACACGCTTATCAACATTTTGAAATTCTGTGATTAGCTCAGGTGTTTCATCTTTAGGAATCACCTCATCTTCATCAATAATTGTTTCCTCTACCCATGCATCCCATTCTTCTTGTTGTTGTTTCTTGGATACATAAGTTGTAGAATCTTTGACTGATTATTTCGACGAAGAACCCCTTACAGACTTTGAACTCTTAGAAGTCTTTTGTCTTTTCACTCTTTTCTCCCCCTCAGGAGGAGCATCATCGTCTTGATGATCATCATCCCTGTAAGAAGTATTAGAGGTAAAAGGCTTTTCAAACTTACGCTTCAATACCTACCACAATGTTGTATCATTAGCTCGATCTTAAATACTTCTCTTCATCTTTAGATATAATTGTTTTTGAAGATCAGTTGATGAAGTTGTATCGGTTGAAGTGGTTGTGGTAGGATGGACTTGTATAACATTGTTTTGCACATATTGCTTAAAAAGGACTTCTTTGATTTGCGGTGCATGTGAATTGAATTCTTTGGAAATAAGATCAGGTACTTCAGATCGAAAAGCATCACGATCTTCAATAATAGTTTCAGCTATACATGGTTTCAAGTTGTTTTCAATCAGTCCATCCGTGCTCTTTGATGACATCAAAATAACGTCAATTTTAAAAACATCATTTATCTCATGTAATTAACCCTTTTGTATAATTATTGCAAAGAATTGTTACTTAATTGTTCATATTTGAGAATTGCAGTAATTATGAAGTACTTGGTGAAACTTGACTAAAAGGCACGCATTCTGGAGCTTAAACGAAGATATTTTGAAGATTACTATTCTGACTACCAATACGTCGTATCCATCAAGGAAGATACGGCGTATCCGTGCCTGCACTCACCAAAGACCACAAAGGAAACAAGATCAATACGCCGTATCCAGAGAAGACCAATACGCCGTATTAAAGATATAGTATGTGAATATTCTGGAAGATATCAAATGTGGTCCCTACTCCAAGAAACCCCAATACGCCGTATCCAATACCTTGGATACGCCGTATCGACACCGACTCCAGACCCTATAAATACAAAACTCAAAAATGAGTTTTAAGTGTGCTAAATCATATTCTCGATACCTAAACCACAAAAGTCGATTTTCAAAGGAGAAAAAGAGCAGAAGAGGTCTTGCAACGCATTCCAATCCATAGGAGACAACGTGTAATTTCTTATACTTTTGTAATCATTTAGTTTTTGGTATCATTCGTTAACTCGGTTAGTTTACCTTGGCTAAGCCATTACTCTTGTATTAATTATGATGTTTGAAGGCTAATACCTTCGGGTATTAGCCATTATTATGAAGATCTGAATGTTTGGTTTTGTTTATATCTAGATTCCTTAATTTATCATTGATTTATTGATTATGTTTATCACATGATACTTGTTTGCATGCTTAAGTATGCAACCTATCATTTAACTGGGTCTAGTTCTACATATTTAAAGCGCTGCCACTTCGGTATTGTTTGGGCGTAGGCTAAGAGTCTGGGATAGCTCTCCATATAGTAATGCGTATAGGTGGAACAATTAGGGGGAAGATCACAATAACGTCCTGCTTCCTGATTGAACTTGGTTGTACCGTAGAAGGTATGGCCTTAGTACTAACTAATATGATACTGATCATTGGTATAGTTTCGGATTGTGAGACTACCACCTAATACAAGTTTCCCTTAAGCAGTAAATTGGGTGAAGTCTCTATTAGCTAGTGTCGTATTACAAACACGGTGTCGCCTCTAGATGAATATAAACAATAAATAAGGATGCTTTATGCGGATGCTTTAATTGTGACAAAATTAATGTGTCTAGGTCTTAGGATGAAGTCCCGCCTAAGTCTAAGATGGTATGCCTCCTTCGAGATAAGTTAATCATATCTAGCCCGAATAAAACAAAACCAACCTTTCCTAATCGGATAATGATGGCTAATATAGCTTTCAATTATAAAGGCTCGACCTCTCTTTTATCTCTGTTACATTTGCTTGTAGGTGCTTAAAAGTGTCTTGGAATTGATTTGTGTAGTCCCACCAACCAAACCGTGCCAGTCTCTAGGCTGTAACCCCTTTAATAACCTGTTAGAATAGAGTAGAACTAACATATGATTAATGAGTTTTGACTTAGATTAGAATTAACTTAGATTAAATAACCAAAATATAAATAAATTGAGAGATTTAACTTCGCTTCAAGTGTTCGACACCCTACTTACCACAAATTTACCACCGATCAGGTACACTACCCGTTAAAGTGTTGTTTTTGGTTAAGTCGGCAAAATATAAATTTAAAACTTAAATCATAAAAATATATACCACACAACGACACATCAAGTTTTTGGCGCCGCTGCCGGGGAGTGAAATTTAATCTTGATTTTTATTTTATTTTGGTTTTTAGATTAGATCTAACCCTTAGGAGTAGTGTTAATTAGATTAGTGTATATTCTGTATATTTTGTATATTTGTTAGTTTAATTGTTTGCTTGTATATTTGTGTGTTTAATTTAATTATTTTTCTAATACATTGTTCTGGTCGATAACTCGATACGGCGTATCCACTTCCATCGGATACGGTGTATCCAATTTTCTGTCCAATACAGCGTATTCATCCAACTGATTAATACGGCGTATTCACTTCAATTGAATACGGCGTATCGATCATCTAGAACAGAAACAGAATCCGAGTTTTAGTATTTGATTTCCATGCTAAAAAATTTCTATCCTTCTTCAGAGCAAATCCTGCTGATATTTTTACCCTTGTTACATGACATACTTATCAGAGCTAGTCGATTGAAGAAGTGATGACGGATAAGGGAACTAAGTCAAGTATGGAAACATTTGCGCTTAATGACAAAGCAGAAAACTATTCCGGGATTACAAGTATTACAGTTAACGGGAAAAATGCTTATGAGCTAAAAGGAAAATTCTTGGATGATCTGCACAACAATGCTTTTAGTGGAACAAACGGGAAAGATGCACTTGAACATATTAAATACTACCTAAAAATTATTGACCCAATCAGGTTACCCAATGTAGATATGAAATAAACTAAGAAGTTGTTTATTTTCCCAATCTCATTGTTGGAGGTGCACAAGATGGTTTTTTTGATGGATCAAAGAATCAATCACTTGTTGGGTCGACTTAACTGCAAATTTTTTTGGAAAATACTACCCGCCTTCTCGCATCGAGGGAAATAACACTCCCGTAATAAAATGGGACCCAACCAATCCAAGATTCGAAGGCTGGTTGGCTACAAAGTTCGTAAACTATAAAACGATGGATATATTCACCAAAGGAGCTTTATGGGATTACTGGAAAATGGGTGGTGATTGAAATTGAGGTATCTGATGATGAATCTTCTGATCTTAAAGAATACTGGTGTGATAAGGAAGAAATCGCAGAAATTTTTAAGATAGAAACTGATGTTTTTGACTACGAGACACCTATCTGCTTAGCATTCAATGAATTTAATTACCTTCTCAAAGTAGATTCGGACTTACTTACAAAGGATATTATAGGGTTTAAAACCTATGAAGATTACAAAGACGATTGGATCTATGAATGGAACGAGAATGTACCATAGGTATATGACAAGCCATGGCTTGATAATGGAATATGGAATGAACCAAAACCAGTCAAACATACTTGCAAGTCTTTCAACTATAAAACCTGGGTTGTTCAAGAATGCCAACCAGTTTTGGAGAGAGGATTGTAAATTAAGAGGAAATTTGCCTGGTGCTTACGTTTATTGGAACTCACTCCATTACCAAGACCCCTTGAATGTATGAGGCTCTAGAAAGATGCAACAAAAGATGAAGTTGTACGAAATAAAGCTATCATGGAGGGCTTGATCAGTGATGATGAATCAAGCAATGATTATTAGAAAAGATAGAAGAGCCATGAGATTTACTACCATGATTATAATGAAGGAGAATATAAAAACGAAACTCATGAAGAAGGGCATGAGTTATGTGGTATCGAAACTCACAAGGTGCCGGTTTGCCAAATAAAAAGATACAAGATGATCAAATATTCGTTCAATGATGAAGAAGAATATGTTGCTGTAAAAGAAGACGAATACAACAATCTTACAATCACAAGTGAAGAGGCATGCCGAGCTTACCAAGAAATTTTATGGATGATGGACGAAGGATGGATGGTTACGCGCACCAAGTGAGAAACTGGAAGAAAAGTCTAACTTAAAGACTTCGCTGTAAACAAAAGTGCTTCCCGGGAGACAACCCGGAATGTTATTTAATTTTATCGAGTCTGTCTTCTCAGACATCAATATGGCGTATCCGCTCCATACCATACGGAGTATTGATTGTCTGGAAGTTATCAGTCTTTACTTTTTATGCACTTTAAAAACATTATTGTCGGTTTTGGCAATACGGCGTATTCATGCACATGATATGACGTATTTACCAAACTGACCCGTATTTTAGTTGTTTAGTTTATAGTTGAATTAACCTTAGGTACTAAGAAATGAAGACACGTTTTCTTATTATTTACACAGTACCTTAGAAGCAAAGAAGTATCGACGAATATTGGTAGAGAATTTACAAATCTGGAGATCTTAAAGTGTTGGAGTCTTAAAACTTCAAGGCGGTTGTTCAACACACAATTCTTGCTAATAAACTCAACATGGAGAATCTACCGAGCAAATATCAGGAGAGTTTCTCATTCTAATTCTTTTTTAATTATCGTATTTTATGTTTTATCTATACAACGAGGACATTGTATAATTCAAGTGGGGGGATGGGAATTAGAATGGATATTTGTCCTAATTTTCACACTAAAATGCTTAAATTATGCTCAAATTTAAAAAAATTCAAGCATACTTTTGTGAAATTACATGTTACATAACCCGCCACAAAAAACAAAAAAATAACCTTGTTAGATATTTGTGAGGATTTAACCTTATCTTTCATAACTTTACCTAAATTTTCACAAAAATAATGAGTGTGTCGATATGTATGTAGACAGTAGAACTTGGCTTGGTATATCTATTCGAGACTGCAATAATGAGTACTATGGATTTAGATGGAGTAACTTGTTTAAATTGGTAAATTTTAGGATTACACACCTAAACGCCTTTACAAGTTTAAACCATATAAACCGCTTTGTTTACTCCTCATTTTTAAGAGTAAATACCCCAGAACAACCCGTAGAGCCAATCCTTAGGAACTACACCAATTATTTGTTTCGTTACACCTTTACACCTTAGCCTACCCTGTTAGATTAAGTTTATCTTACAGTTGCTAGTTGCTTAAAGTGTAAAGTTTTTATTTACTAAGTCTTGTGTTTATTTTGGTACGGTTGGAAGAAATTTGTACATCGCAAATAAGAATGTATATTATAGTCAAAACTCATGTATTTTTACTACCGTCGCAATTAATGGTACGCTCGAAGAATGAAAGAATTATCGAAGGAATAATCCGGAATTATTATGATCGTAAAGATGGTGAAATTACATCGAGTTTCGTAGTATATTGTTCAAAAAAAATTGAAAAAATTAGAAAAATCGCAACAAAAAAAAGAGAAGGAAAGTTTGAAGATAATCGTTTCGCAACTACCGAAGGAATTACACGAAGGATCGATTATTCGTTGATACAAATCGACGATGTAGAGTATTGTATAAAGTGGAAGATATCGCCACTTGCCTTGTAAAGTATGGGATGATTGGGAAGTTGACCGTTATGGGAACGCCAACTTAGGTTGTTGTTTTTGATCTATGATCAAGACGTTGTAAATAGTTGTGTCTTTATCATGGTAACGGTCGGGAAAAAGTGTCTAGCAACTTGTATTTTAGACTTAATCTATTTGTTTCGTAATTTTTATTTAACAACAATTTATTTCCCTTTCCTAATCATTAACCATGGGTTTTACGCGAATGAGGATGTGATCGAGCATGCATGTCTATTCCGTCGTTACGGCCATGTATGCATGTCTTAGCTGCCTTGTTGGTTTATTACTATTGGTGAAAGTTAGAAGATCCATACCCTATATTACTCTACTATTCCTACTCTTTAGCTTATTCGAGGTGGGAGTGAGCAGTCACATGTGTCTATCCCGTCGTTACGGGTGTGTATGTGTGGTCTTTGTCGCCCTCCTAGAATATTGGTATCGATAAAGATTAGTTAGAGTAATCAACCCTAAGCCTTATCATACAAACCCATATTTACCTTTATAAACTTGTTACTCCTTAGCTTTAGCGATGGAGATGTGTATCCTTGCCAAGCTTATGATAGAATACTCGTCACGACCGAGCAATTAAGCGAATTAGTTACATGTTACCACATAGATTAGTTGAGTGATTTGAGTGTTTTCATCTTCCTATTTCGTGAGGTGTTTGGTTGTGTACTTGTAATAGATCAAATAAATGCTTTAACAAAAAATATCCTTAGGGATACATTTTTATAAACTTCTAAAGGCTACTTGAGGACAAGTAGGATTCAAGTGGGGGGATATTTGATGACATCAAATAACGTCTATTTTATAGCATCATTTATCCCATGTAATTAACCCATTTTATGTAATTATTGCAAAGAATTGTTACTTAATCGTTCATATTTAAGAATTGCAGTAATTATGGAGTACTTGGTGAAACTTGACTAAAAGGCACGCATTCTGGAGCTTAAACGAAGATATTTTAAAGATTACTATTCTAAAGACCAACACGCCGTATCCATCAAGGAAGATACGGCGTATTCGTGCCTTCACTCACCAAAGACCACAATGGAAACAAGATCTATACGCCGTATCCAGAGAATATCAATACGCCATATTAAAGATATAGTATGTGAAGATTCTGAAAGATATCAAACGTGGTCCCTACTCTAAGAAACTCCAATACGCCGTATCCAATCCCTTGGATACGCTGTATCGACACCGACTCCAGACCCAATAAATACAAAACTCAAAAACGAGTTTTAAGTGTGCTAAATCATATTCTCGATACCTAAACCACAAAGGTCGATTTTCAGAGGAGAAAACGAGCAAAAGAGGTCTTGCGACGCATTCCAATCCATAGGAGACAACATGTAATTTCTTATACTTTTGTAATCGTTTAGTTTGGTATCATTCGTTAACTCGGTTAGTTTACCTTGGCTAAGCCATTACTCTTGTATTAATTACGATGTTTGAAGGCTAATACCTTCGGGTATTAGCCATTATTATGAAGATCTGAATGTTTGGTTTTGTTTATATCTCGATTGCTTAATTTATCGTTGAATTATTGATTATGTTTATCATATGATACTTGTTTACGTGCTTAAGTATGTAACATATCATTCAACAGGGTCTAGTCTTACATATTTAATGCGTTGCAACTTTGGTGTTGTTTGGGGGTAAGCTAAGAGTTCGAGATAGCTCTTCGTATAGTAATGCGTATAGGTGGAACAAATATGATCACTAATAACGTCGTGCTTGCCTTATTGAACTGGTTGTATCGTAGAAGGTGGTGGCTTAGTACTAACTAATAACGTTCTGATCATTGGTATAGTTTGGATTGTGGACTACCACCTAACACAAGTTACTGTTAAGCAGTAAGTGGGTAAAGTCTCTATGAGCTAGGGTTCGTTCGACATACACCGTGTCGTCCTCTAGATGAATTATAATCAATATATTAGGATGCTTTATGCAGATACTTTAATTGTGACAGAATTAATGTGTCTAGGTCTTAGGATGAAGTTCCGCCTAAGTCTAAGAATGATATGCCTCATCAAGATAAGTAATCATTGCACTGAATAAACAAACCAACTTCTAATCGGATTAATGATGGCTAGTACAGTTTTCTATTATAAGGCTTGACCGCTCTTTTATCTTCTGTGAATTTGCTTGCGTGGGACTAAAGTGTCTTGAATTGATTGTAGTCACCACCAAACCCGTGCCAGCCTCTCAGGCAGAAACCCCCTTTTACCTGTTAGAATTAAGATTATAACTAACATAGGATTAGCATAGGTTTGACTTAGATTCAATAACCAAATATTAATAAATTGTGAGATTTAACCTCGCTTCATGTGTTCGACACCCTACTTACCATGAATCTACCACCGACTGAGTACACTGCCCGTTAAAGTGTTGTTTTTGGTTAAGTCGGCAAAATATAAATTTAAAACTCAAATCATAAAAATATACACCACACAACGACACATCAAGTTTTTGGTGCTGCTGCCGGGGAGTGAAATTTAATCTTGATTTTTATTTTATATTTTGGTTTTTAGATTAGATCTAACCCTTAGGAGTTGTGTTAATTAGATTAGTGTATATTCTTGTATATTCTGTATATTTTGTACATTTTGTATATCTGTTAGTTTAATTGTTTGCTTGTATATTTTGTGTGTTTAATTGTTTGCGTATTTAATTGTCTTCCTAATACACTATTCTGGTCGATAACTCGATACGGCGTATCCACTTACATTGGATACGGCGTATCTAACTTTCTATCCAATACAGCGTATTCATTCAACTGATTAATACGGCATATTCACTTCTATTGAATACGGCGTATCGATCATTTGATAAAGTTCTTTTCCACTCTTGAACTTAAAGCTCAATTTTTTAACACCTTTTTCCCGCTGGTTCTACTGATAATTTTTCTGGTTATTTTTTCAGTTAAGAATGACAAAGGTAATCAAAAAGAGAGTTCGAGAAACTTAAGGATCTTAAGGTCAAAGATGTTTCGCTCGCTTGCGATGCATCACTTGAAGTTTTCAACAATGAATTCAACCGGATGAGCCGAATGGATGAAGATTTATTCACATATGAAGTTGAAGTTGCTAACATCCCATGTGACTCAAACAAAGATGATGATTCAGAGTAACGAGTTTCGCATGAAGCTAATGATGATATGGGATACGATCCATCTGATGTTGCATTTATTAAATGGTTAGGGTCAAAAAAATTTAACTACAAGACGATGGATCATTATACAAAGAACGCATTATGGATTTACTAGATTAGAGGAGATGATGAAGTTGAGCTCATAGATGAAGAGTTTTATGATAATGAAGATGAAGTTGCTGAAGTCTTTAGGATCGACACTAATATATTTGGTTTTGAGACAAATATGTGCAAGGCCTTTAAAGAATCTAACTATCTTTTGCAAATTGATCCAGACTTACTTACTAAGGACATTGAGGGATTCAAGACTTATGAAGAATATAAGGATGATTGGATCTATGAATGGAACAGAGATGTACCATGGGTTGATTAGAAACCATAGACTGACACTGGAGTTTGGACTAAACCCACACCAATTAAGCATTATTATAAGCCCTTCAATTATAAAACTGGATGTTCAGAATGGCCAACATGTAGTTGGAAGAATGATGGATACTGTAATGGAGGAAACTTACCTGGAGCTTACATAGTTGGAAACTCACTCCATTACCAAGATTATGAATGGTACGAAGCATTGATGGATTGCGAGCAGAAAGAACAAACTTTAAGAAATAAAGCTATCATAGAAGGCTTAATCAATGATGATGAATCATGCAATAATGGTTAAAGAAGATGGGAAAGCCATGAGATTATCTACCACGATTACGATAAGAATCAAACTCATGAAGAAAGACAAGAGTTGTGTGAAACTCATGAACTGCCGGTATGCAATATGAGAAGATTCAAGACGATCAAGTATTCATTCGGACAAAATGAAGGGTATGTTGTTGTTAAAGAAGATGAATACGACGGTTTGGCGAGAACAAGCGAAGATGCATGCCGATCATACCAGGAAATCTTTTGTATGATGGACGAAGGATGGATGGTAACTAGAGCTGAGTGAAGAGAAGCTGAAGAAAAATTCTAACTTAAAGACTTCGTTGTAAACAAAAGTGCTTCCTGGGAGACAACCCAAAAAGTTATTTAATTTTATCGAGTCTGTCTTCCCAGACATCAATACGGCGTATCCGCTCCATACCATATGGCGTATTGAATGTCTAGACGTTATCAGTCTTTACTTTTTATGCACTTTAAAAACATTATTGTCAGTTATGACAATACGGCGTATTCATGCACATGATACGGTGTATTCACCAGTCTGACTCATATTTAGTTTGTTTAGTTTAGTTTAAATTAACCGTAGGTACCAAGATAGGAATGCACGTTTTTCCTATTTTACACAGGACCTCGTGAAAGAAATATCAACGAATATTGGTGGAGAATTTACAAATCTGGAGATCTTGAAGTGTTGGAGTCTTGAAACCTCAAGACGACTGTTCAACACGAATTCATGCTCAATAAACCAACATGGAGAATCTACCAAGCAAATATCAGGGGTGTTTCTCATTCTAATTCTTTTTAATTCCCATATTTTTAATGTTTTATCTATATAACGAGGACGTTGTATAATTCAAGCGGGGGATGGAATTAGAATGTTTACTTGTCCTATTTTTTACACTAAAATACTTATATTATGCTCAATTTTGTTTTTCAAGCATACTTTTGTGAAATTACTTGATACATAACCCGCACACAATAACCTTTGTTAGATATTATGAGGATTTAACCTATTCGTTTCCAAATGTTTACCCAAATTCCACAAAAATATGAGTGTGCCGGTGATGTTGTAGACTTTAGAACTTGGCTTGGTATATCACTCGAGACCGCAATGATGAGTACTATGGATTTAGATGGAGGAACTTGTTTAAATTGGTAAGTTTTAGGATTACACCTAAAATGCCTTTACATGTTGTTTTATTAACTAACTACACCGGTTAGTTAACCCCCGTATAGACCCTTTGTTTACTCTCACTTTAAGAGTAAGATACCCCTAGAACAACCCGTAGAGCCAATCCTTTAGGAACTACACCAATTGTTTGTTTTGTTACACCTTTACACCTTAGCCTACCCTGTTAGATTAAGTTCATTTTAAAGTTGCTAGTTGATCAAAGTGTAAAGTTTGTATTTCTTGAGTCTTGTGTCAATTTTGGTATGGTTGGAAGAAATTTGCACATCGCAAATAGGCATGTATATTATAGTCAAAACTCATGTATTTTTACTACCATCACAATTAAGGGTATGTCCGAAGAATGAAGGAATTATCGAAGGAATTATCTAGAATTATTATGATCGTGAAGATGGTGAAACTACTCCGAGTTTCATAGTATAGTTAGGAAAAAAAAATAGAAAAAATTAGAAAAATCGCAACAAAAAAGAGAAGGAAAGTTTAAAGATAATCGTTTTGCAACTACCGAAGGAATTACACGAAGGATCGATTATTCGTTGATACGTCTTAAAAATCAACGATGTAGAGTATTGTATAAAGTGGAAGATATCACTACTTGCCTTGTAAAGTATGTAAAGTATAGGATGATTAGGAAGTTGACCGTTATGGGAACACCAACTTAGGTTGTTGTTTTTTATATATGATCAAGACGTTGTACATAGTTGTGTCTTTATCATGGTAACGGTCGGGAAAAAAAGCGTCTAGCAACTTGTATTTTAGACTTAATCTATTTGTTTCGTAATTATTATTTAACAACAATTTACTTCTCTTACCTAATGACTAGCCGCTGGTTTTACGCGAATGAGGATTTGTATGAGCGTGCATGTCTATACTGTCGTTATGGCCATATATGCATGTCTCGGCTTCCTCGTTGGTTTACAACTTTTGGTGAAAGTTAGAAGGTCCCTACCCTATATCATTCTTTATCCTAACTGTTGGTTAAATTCAAATGAGGATGTGATCGAACACACATGTCTATTCCGTTGTTACGGCCATGTATGTGTGCTTCAACTACCTTGTTAGAGTGGTACTTCTGGTGAAAGATTGAAGAATGATCAACCCTAAGCCATATCATATAAACCCATATTTACCTTTATAAACTTGTTACTCCTTAGCTTTAGCGGTGGAGATGTGTATCCTTGCCAAGCTTATGATAGAATACTCATCACGACCGAGCAATTGAGCGAATTAGTTACATGTTACCACATAGATTAGTTGAGTGATTCAAGTGTTTTCATCTTCCTATTTTGTGAGGTGTTTGGTTGTGTACTTGTAAAAGATCTAATAAATGCTTTAACGGAAAATATCATTAGGGATACATTTTTATAAACTTCTAAAGGCTACTTAAGGACAAGTAGGATTCAAGTGGGGGGATATTTGATGACATCAAATAACGTCTATTTTATAGCATCATTTATCCCATGTAATTAACCCATTTTGTATAATTATTGCAAAGAATTGTTACTTAATCGTTTGCATTTGAGAATTGCAGTAATTATAGAGTACTTGGTGAATATTAGCAAAAGGTGCCGTTCTGGAGCTTAAACAAAGATATTTTGAAGATTATTGTTCTGACAACCAATACGCCATATCCATCAAGGAAGATACGGTCTATCCATTCCTGCACTCACCAACGACCACAAAGGAAAAAAGATCAATACGCCATATCCAATGAAGACCAATACGTCGTATTAGAAATATAGTATGTGAATATTCTAGAAGATATCAAACATGGTTCCTACTCTAAGAAACACCAATACGCCGTATCCAACATATTGGATACGTCGTATCGACACCGACTCCAGACCTTATAAATAGAAAACTCAAAAACGAGTTATAAGTGTGCTAAATTATATTCTCGATGCCTAAACCACAAAAGTCGATTTTCATAGGAGAAAAAGAGCAGAAGAGGTCTCGCAACGCCTTCCAATCCATAGGAGACAACGTGTAATTTCTTATACTTTTGTAATCGTTCAGTTTTTGGTATCATTCGTTAACTCGGTTAGTTTACCTTGGCTAAGTCATTACTCTTGTATTAATTATGATGTTTGAAGGCTAATACCTTCGGGTATTAGCCATTATTATAAAGATCTGAATGTTTGGTTTTGTTTATATCTCGATTGCTTAATTTATCGTTAAATTATTGATTATGATTATCACATGATACTTGTTTACGTACTTAAGTATGCGACCTTGTAGGATCGATATACCTTAGTATAATAAGCCTTTAGCCTGTAAAGGATGTTACTTCCTTGAATAAATCCAAGTCAGTAACAATGAAACACTGATGTAATACTATCAACTATGCGAAAACTAGTTAACAGTATCAAGAAGAACACACAATGATTTAACAAACGATTTGTATTATCACACCTTGAATCTGCCTAAGTTTGCAGATCCCTAATACAATACTTATCTCTAATACTTCTAACTAATACTTTTTCTTGTGTCTTTCTAATGCCTTCCTAGAGATCCTTTTATAAACGTAAGGATAACTCTAGTAGGTGTACAGTTCTTGTATGACACAAATACTAATTAATACTAATCACTAATGTAACTGTTATATGATTAATACAACTATTACTTGATAATTACTAATGTAACCGTTTAACTAATAATCCTTTAAAGTTCCTTTAATAAAGGCAGTACTTTGACTTTTTCATACTAAGCAGGCAGTACTTTGACCTTCAACTTAGCAGTACTTTGACCTTCTGACTTGTATTTCCCAACAATCCTCCCCTAACTTGAATTCTACTTGCTTGACTTCAAGTTTCTTGATGGTTGGACATCTTTGTTCAGCATCAATACAAGTCTTCAATCTTCTAGATATAATCCTCTAAGCAGTATCTTGTATACAATCTGTTTGAGTATCTTGAAATGAAACCTCTTGTTTTGAACATAAACACTTTCAAAAATTCTTTGTCTTTGCATCAAACAGATTGTTCTTCAATCAGCTGCAGGTCTTCTCAGCAACATAAATGGTTTTTATGAGCCTTTACCAAGTAGCCATTCACTCTTGGGCTAGTCAGTTCTTTGGTACCTAGAAAAGGTAATAATCCATGGTGAACTGAAAACCACTTCAACACTCAGAACATGAATCATAGTGTGTTGAATACTATATGACTTTTGGTAAGTCATTACAACCATGAACGGATTTGATAAGTCTTTACCTGTAGCCGTTTGCTCAGGACTAGCCAACTCTCAGTAATAAAACATTGGTGAGTTGAGAACCATATAGTTTTGAGCAAACTATTAAAGCTATAAACGGATTTGAAGATCACACCAGAGCCGTACCCTCATGGTGAATCAAACTCTTTCTTGTCTGTTAGACATGGTGAGTTGAATACCATTTGTCATGTAGTGCAAGCACTAACATCAGGTGTTACTCTCAAAACTTTGAAAAATATTGTGCTTTAAAAAGTTTTTGCACACTCAAAACTTCAAAATATTTCAAAAACAACTTTTTAACTAGCAGTACTTTCAACAAAGTACTGTTTGTTTTAAACTAGCAGTACTTTGAATAAGGTACTGCTTGTTCACAGTTAAGTCTTTTTATCAAAACAAGATATGTTACTTTCAAAGAAAATTTTGATAAATCATACCAGTTGTTTAAGAATCATCACCATCTTCAGTTGTCCATAAAATAAACAGATGTATCAATGTGATAGCTGTTTCACTCTCATCTTCAACTTCCATACCATGATCTAGCATCCTGATCATCAGCTCTCTTGATAGAGGATATCTTCTTTCTGCCAGCATATGAAGCATTGTACCATCCTCTAACTCTAATGTATGTACTCCCGAAGATTCATTAAGTCTCCATCTTATAATTTCCCAATCTTCTTGATTCTTCTAGAAATCATCATCACTTGTTGCAGACGTCTCCCAAATGGTTGTAAGATCACCCAGAAGTATCAATCCTAACCCAGTTGGTGGAATATGCTTATAATAGTCTTGTACAACCAGATATAGATGATATAGATCCTGTCTATCCAAAATGTGCAGTATCTCCCACAGAGTGTTGAAAGCTCTGAAATGATTATTTGCTCTATAAATTATGAGATACTCTCCATCGGGTGAGTCAATGACCTTGAATTCTGTAATCATAGAGATTGCTTCCAGTGACTCTCTATCTTGTCACTTTCTTAAGTCTACAATCCTAAGATAGTTTCTGAAGTTTTCATCAATTTCACTGTCCTCATTTAAGCTTCTTTGATGGGGATGTTGTCTTCTGTACGTACTTTCTCTTCCTTAAGAGTCTCTTTGCATCTCTCTCCTGTAACATCTGCTTTTCCTTTTCTGAACCCATTGGAATAAAATCCTTGAGAGAATCTTTGATGGATTCTTGAACTTTATCATACAGTTCCTTCATTTGTGGATACCTTAGTTTTTGTAAATTCTTGTATCCTTGACCCTTAAGAAGCTTCATCATTTGATCCGTTCTGTGTAAAAGATGTAGGTTTTCTTCGAATAGTCTTTGGTTTTGGTTTACTTCAAATCTTCTAACCTTTTCTCTCTTCTTCATGTATCCATTCTGCTTGAACCTTTCAAGGCAACTTCCTCATCATGTGAAGTCCTCCAAAGCTCTGATTTGTTGAAGAGATAATTTCTTCTTTTTTGGCTCTTCAACCAATATCCCTTACCTTTTTCTTTTGGTCAGTATTATTGAGTCGGGTTGTTGAGGTTGATATGCATAGGACCAAGATTGCTTAACCACTTGGTCCTACTGATATTGAGAGGGATATCAGCAAGAAATTCATCATCTTTGAACTGTTCTTCAGGCTTTTCTTCTTGAGTTGGACTTGAAGGACCTGCTTCATCATCAAAATTTAAAGTCCTTGGAGTAACAGCACTTTGTCTAGCAGTACTTTGAATCCTCTCCAAATCCAATTCTTCAGTATCCCCACTTTTTACATCAGAAGTATCTTTTTCTTCTTCAATAATCACCTGTTCTGTTTCATCACTCTTTCTTTCTAAGTCAGGAGTAACAGCAACAACAGCATCTGTAGCGTCAAAATCTTCATAAACAAAGGCTGTATGGTTATGGTCATCTTGATCATGATGCTCTTCAGACAAATTACCTTCATCTTTATTCCTCCCCAGTTTGACTGAAGACACCTTCTTCTTTTGCTTCTTTCCTCTTTTCTTAAGCTTCTGACTTTTCACCCAAAGAATGTGATGTTTGACCAATGGCTTTACCCCTTTTGACAGTTTCTTGAGTTTGGCCTTTAGCTTGTGAATTTTGTGTGCTTGAGAAATGTTTTGCTTCTTGAGCCTCCTAACCTCCCTGTTTAAAGCATATAGATCCAAAAGTCCCTCATCTCCTCCAGATGTTTGAGACTCATCTGTGGGAGTATAATCATTGGGAGATTGTGGAATATCAGCAGCACCTTGAGCTTCAGCAGTACCTTGGAAGTCAGCAGTACCTTGTAGAATACTAGCTTGAGCAGCACTTTGAGTAGGGGTACCTTGAGCATCCCTTGGAGAACTTTCACCCTAGACTGAGTACTACTCAACTAAGTGCATCCTCTGCTGCTAAGCTGGTTAATGACTCAACATTGGTGGAGTCAAAGGTGTAATCCTACCTGAGAACTTAGGACTATTCTTTCTCATAAAAGTAAAGACCTTAGAGGGAAGAGTAACTGATGGTAGAAAATTCTGAGGTCTGGGTTACTCCCTCATAAATTGCTTGTTCAAAAACAGTTTGAATGAATCTAGGATAACATGAAAAAGGGTTACCATTGCAATAAGTACTAGCATTCCATTCATAATCACCAAAGAAAATTGAACTTTTGTTGGTTCTAATCCTCCCCAGAGCTGATGCTAGTAGTCCCATTTGTACCCCATTGATGTCTCTTAGGACTAAGACAGTGAAGTAAGACATGAACTAAATACTTCCACTGAGGGCTAAATAGAGGTTTAGAAAAAGTAAGTTGTGCCAAATTACCCTCATAGCCTATGTCTCTGAGCGAGTCCCAAATAACTTGCTTTGGAAAACAGTCAACACCATCAGCATCATCGAATAGTAGATCAGCCCGAATGGTTTCCTCTGAAATCAAAACCCTTTTTCCAGCTACCATTGCGCGAATATGAGGCACTTCATTAATTGAGCTTAGAGAAGCTGTAGCCCAAAATTGTTGAAGCCACGGACCAATTAGATCAGGATCAACTAACAAAGAATAGTTAATTGAGCATCCAGTGAGATAATCAACGATTTGATGAAAATCAGCATTATGCTCAGTCTTCTCCACACAAGCAATCATGTTATGTTTGTTACAGGTGCGAATATTGGCCATTTGATATGAAATTGATGTGCCGTCGGAGGTTGTATTTAAAAAATTTGTGATTAAAAAGAAATGAAATGAGAGAAAAATGCAATTCAGTTGAGCATTTATAGGTTGTCGTTCGGTTTACAAAATAGTTACCGTTGTAAATACGTTTATCTCAAAAAATGTACGTTGACCGTTGTACCGAACATTTTTTAAATAAAAAAACAGTACTTAGTTGTCTAAGCAGTACTTTTTAAGACGAGCAGTACTTTGAGTTGGCTAAGCAGTACTTTCAACCTAAAAAGCTTTCCAACTCAAATTTGTCAATCACAACCCTGCAATTTTTCAAAATATCTCTTCAAATCATTAAAACTTTGAACAATCATTCATATCCTCCCCGTAAGCGTAACAATAGTGCTTCCAAAGATTCTTTCTAACCAGAACAGTACGTCACTTGAATACCAGTACTTTACATGTAGTCCTCCCCTCAAACGTAGCTATGGGTTCATCATACCAATGGTTACCACCAAAAAGTTAAATCTTGCCAAGTCAAAGCCTTTGGTGAGTAAATCTGCTACATTGTCATCAGTGACCACCAAGCAGTACTTTTTCCTATTTACACTCTCTACTGAAACAGGTCCAAATAAATCCATATGGAGCAATTCTAAAGGTTCTCTGACTGTTCTTTCTTCAATCTTCTTGCAAGAAGCCCTGTGCTGTTTACCCTTTCTACATGCCAGACATGATGTCAAGCTTTGAATGTCTTGGAAGGTAAACCTCTAACCAGATTGCCTTTAACCAACTTGTTAATATTCTTGAAGTTTACATGCCCCAATCTTCTGTGCCATAAGACAGCTTCATCCTTTGTTGCCTTTGCAACCAAACAAGTTACTCCTCCAGAAGGTATGGATATTCTTAGATCCAGACTGTATACATCTTTTTTTTTTTCTTTCTCTAGGAGCTCTTAAGTATCACCAGATCTTCATCAACATAACTTAAACTTTGAGATAGATAGGAACTCTTTATCATTGAATAACCATTATGCTTCTATCACAGGAATTTGAGAAACAATAGAGATTGAACTTAAGCTTCCTCCCACATCGCTGACTTCTCAAGTCTATGCATGATGTCTTGATGGTTCCTTTCCGTGATACTTCCTCCTTTAGAATCATTTCCAAAAGCTACATAACCACCTTTGAATTCCTATAATAATCAGGACAGCTTGTCTTAGTCTCCATATCATACTCCAGAGCAACCACTGTCAATTATAGCATAATCTTTGAGATCTTCTTCTGGATTGCCCTGTACAAACAATTTAAAGAATTAGACTCTTTTAGGGACCCAAGTCATAACTGACTTGGATACCCCTAATGGAGTTACATACTCAAATTGCTTGAGTGTGTAAGATCATTTTCCCATATTCGACAGAATCTAGATAAAGCCCCCTTTTGGTCTCCATATTTGTTGGATTTATCATGGCACTCCCTTTGACACTTACATTTTGTGGAAGTACTGCTTGTGATCCAAGACATAGCATCCCCGCTAGTCAATCACCATATGTCACTTACGCACCTAAATGGCCTACCAGCTGGAGCACTAATATTAGGGCAGGACCACACATAAACTTGGGTAGGTGTACCCATCCGCTCCAATAATCACACAATCCAAACAACTGGGTAGGCGTACCCATCCGATCCAAACAATCATGCATCACATAATATTCACATAGCAGTCATAAGCACGTAACTTATCCCAAAAACAAAACCACATTTCACACAGATCAATTTAAAACATTTCAAAACACATTTGAGTATCATTTTTCCCCAACGGAAAAACAGTAAAAAGTAGGGCTACGAGAACTCACTTTAAGCAAGTCTTTAGCAACCAAATCTCAATCACACAAGCAAATGCAACGACGCCCGCACACGACATAGTCCAGTTAATGTCCCAATTTAATCATCCAATTCCAAAATAATCTTCACGTTTGATGCATAGAGTTTAGACGCGTTGTACAATTACCCAAAATAATTTAGTGGTGTGATGGTTGACGACATATTTTCACAATCATACCAATCTCATTCTCCGATAATACATACTTATACTATTTAGAGAAAATAGATAAGTAATATAAATATATATTTATAATTATTAATTATAAATATATCTCGACAAGTCCATTCGGTAAACCTTAGTCACTTCGAAATAATCATAATACGGTTGAAAATAGAACGTTTAATTGTAATAAACACATTAGAGAAGTTTCGAGAAAAAAATAATATTTTTCGTCTTTTAGTGAATTTATTAAATAAATAAAATAATTAAATAATATTTTATTATTTAAAATCAAAAATCATGTTTTTAAGAAAATTTCTAAGTATAAACTTTTTACGAAATTTTGACATGATCCGTACGTTCATACAACGTTTTCCAAGGTTTCAAACCTCATTTTCAACACTTTTTCACCAATTCGACACTTTTCGACAAAATTCCAAAATCTCAATCTTTACCGTTTACTAAATCGTTTTACCTAAAATCTTGTTCAAATCACTTTGCAAACAACTTTCACTTTCAAAAAGTCCACCAAACCTCTTATAATGACTAGCTATCGCTTATTGGGCTTTAAGGCCCAACATGGGTCCATTAAGACATTTATAAGTCCAAAATACGATCCAAGTCCAAAACCAAGGTGCATTTACATATATAAGCATATACTTATAAGTAGAAAATAATCTGGACCACAATAAGTCATCCCATTAAGTCACGGCTTAAATAGACTTATTGGGCCGTGAGTCCAATAGCTCAAAAATACGTATATTAAACTTGAAAATAAACTAATAAGCTACGTATCGTATTTGGTTACTACCATAAGCCTCAAAATAATTCACAAACATACGTCATAACACAAAATAGTCAAAATCACTTTCTTAGTGATTTTGAGGAATTTTCGTGGCTTATAAGCCCAAAATAAGCCAAGAAATAGCTTAAAAATAAGCCCGAATAAGCTATACAAGCTACTATAAAAAATAAGCTATCTAGCAACATATATTATTCAACCATCACGACCACAACATTAAAACTACAAAAACCCTCTTTTTCTTTTTTTACTCAACGAACCAAACACGCCTTTTTTTATTCATTTCGCTTCCAAAAATCAATTTTCACAACGATCAACTTGTACAACTAACATTTATGAATCAAAATAATCCCAAAAGGACAAACGACATTTAAATTTGAAAACTTACAAGAAAATCTTCAAAAATGTATATTTCGACACGAACCGGACAACCCAAACGTTGTTTAAATGAATAACCAAACACTAGAATCAACCCCAAATATTTATGTCTTCATGTTTTCTTGATCAAAGTTTAAAAATATAATATGTGTGTGTGTGTGTTGCTCGGACGAACCAACAAAGAGAGAAGGGAGAGGATTTTTTATGAAAATGAACTATGTGTTTTTCAAATGAGGATAGGGTATTTTAAGTGTACCATTCATGGACACACTTGCTAAAATCTTTCCTTGATGTCCCCTATGGAACTAGAACCGGCCATGGCATCCAAGGAGGCCTCGGGCCTTTCTTTTCGTGTTGGGTTCACTTAAATACTCGTAAAACTCAACCGTAAAATTTACCCCAAAGTTAATTAGCATTTTTGTTCACCTTAAAAATACCTTTCCATTAACCTAGAGTATTCACACGACATATTTTCACTTTAAACCCTTTCAAAACTCATTTGGACATTAACGGACGTGTTAGTCTCGTTTTTTGGCATTTCTCATAAATTCACGGGTCTAACCACCCGGAATACCAATAACACAATAATACCTTCCAAAAGAGATTATTAATCACAATAAACCACAATTCATCACAATTCTCATAAAATCATCACCGTCAACACGGTACAAAATCTAAATAAACTGACAAAAGTTAAATAGTCAAAGGACTATAAATGAAATATTCAGAACACAAAAGGGCAAAGGTTACAACACAACACATGCCCTAACAGTTGGGTTTCTAGCAATGACATGATTCACATTCGTTGGCACACCTCTACAATCCTTTGCCAAGTGACTCGGGCGATTACAACTGAAGCATGTGCGACAAGGCCCTCCGGGTGCATGATAGGAGTTGCAAATGGTACACTTGGGCCAAGTACCCGTATTCTCTCTTCGTACAGGGTTTACAGTGGTAGCAAAAACTTTCCCAGTCTTAGTCCTCTTATTATCATCCCTACCACTCCTATCCTTGCTAGGTTCCCCTACATTTCCTCTTTTCTCAACCTTCTTAATCGATCCATGTAGGATCGATATACCTTAGTATAATAAGCCTTTAGCCTGTAAAGGATGTTGCTTCCTTGAATAAATCCAAGTCAGTAACAATGAAACACTGATGTAATACTATCAACTATGCGGAAACTAGTTAACAGTATCAAGAAGAACACACAATGATTTAACAAATGATTTGTATTATCACACCTTGAATCTGCCTAAGTTTGTAGATCCCTAATACAATACTTATCTCTAATACTTCTAACTAATGCTTTTTCTTGTTTTTTTTGTGTCTTTCTAATGCCTTCCTAGAGATCCTTTTATAAATGTAAGGATAACTCTAGTAGGTGTACAGTTCTTGTATGACACAAATACTAATTAATACTAATCACTAATGTAACTGTTATATGATTAATACAACTATTACTTGATAATTACTAATGTAACCGTTTAACTAATAATCCTTTAAAGTTCCTTTAATAAAGGCAGTACTTTGACTTTTTCATACTAAGCAGGCAGTACTTTGACCTTCAACTTAGCAGTACTTTGACCTTCTGACTTGTATTTCCCAACAATCCTCCCCTAACTTGAATTCTACTTGCTTGACTTCAAGTTTCTTGATGGTTGGACATCTTTGTTCAGCATCAATACAAGTCTTCAATCTTCTAGATATAATCCTCTAAGCAGTATCTTGTATACAATCTGTTTGAGTATCTTGAAATGAAACCTCTTGTTTTGAACATAAACACTTTCAAAAATTCTTTGTCTTTGCATCAAACAGATTGTTCTTCAATCAGCTGCAGGTCTTCTCAGCAACATAAATGGTTTTTATGAGCCTTTACCAAGTAGCCATTCACTCTTGGGCTAGTCAGTTCTTTGGTACCTAGAAAAGGTAATAATCCATGGTGAACTGAAAACCACTTCAACACTCAGAACATGAATCATAGTGTGTTGAATACTATATGACTTTTGGTAAGTCATTACAACCATGAACGGATTTGATAAGTCTTTACCTGTAGCCGTTTGCTCAGGACTAGCCAACTCTCAGTAATAAAACATTGGTGAGTTGAGAACCATATAGTTTTGAGCAAACTATTAAAGCTATAAACGGATTTGAAGATCACACCAGAGCCGTACCCTCATGGTGAATCAAACTCTTTCTTGTCTGTTAGACATGGTGAGTTGAATACCATTTGTCATGTAGTGCAAGCACTAACATCAGGTGTTACTCTCAAAACTTTGAAAAATATTGTGCTTTAAAAAGTTTTTGCACACTCAAAACTTCAAAATATTTCAAAAACAACTTTTTAACTAGCAGTACTTTCAACAAAGTACTGTTTGTTTTAAACTAGCAGTACTTTGAATAAGGTACTGCTTGTTCACAGTTAAGTCTTTTTATCAAAACAAGATATGTTACTTTCAAAGAAAATTTTGATAAATAATACCAGTTGTTTAAGAATCATCACCATCTTTAGTTGTCCATAAAATAAACAGGTGTATCAATGTGATAGATGTTTCACTCTCATCTTCAACTTCCATACCATGATCTAACATCCTGATCATCAGCTCTCTTGATAGAGGATATCTTCTTTCTGTCAGCATATGAAGCATTGTACCATCCTCTAACTCTAATGTATGTACTCCCGAAGATTCATTAAGTCTCCATCTTATAATTTCCCAATCTTCTTGATTCTTCCAGAAATCATCATCACTTGTTGCAGACGTCTCCCAAATGGTTGTAAGATCACCCAGAAGTATCAATCCTAACCCAGTTGGTGGAATATGCTTATAATAGTCTTGTACAACCAGATATAGATGATATAGATCCTGTCTATCCAAAATGTGCAGTATCTCCCATAGAGTGTCAAAAGCTCTGAAATGAGTATTTGCTCTATAAATTATGAGATACTCTCCATCGGGTGAGTCAATGACCTTGAATTCTGTAATCATAGAGATTGCTTCCAGTGACTCTCTATCTTGTGCACTCTTCTCAAAGTCTACAATCCTAAGATAGTTTCTGAGCTCATCAATTGTCTCTGTCCTCAATTTAAGCTTCTTTGATGGCTGTTCTTCTGTAACTGTAGCTTTTCTCTTCCTTAAGAGTCTCTTTGCATCTCTTTCTTGTAACATCTGCTTTTCTTTTTCTGAACCCATTGGAATAAAATCCTTGAAGGAATCTTTGATGGATTCTTGAACTTTATCATACAGTTCCTTCATTTGTGGATACCTTAGTTTTTTCAAATTCTTGTATCCTTGACCTTTTAAGAAATTCATCATTTGAGTCCGTTCTTGTGCAAGAGATGTAGGTTTCTTCGAGATAGTCTTTGGTTTCTTGACCTCTTTTGGTTTCTTCAAATCTTCCAACCTTTTTCTCTCTTCTTCTGCATCCCATTCTTCTTGAACCTTTCTAGCAACTTCCTCATCATTTGCAGTCTCCAAAGCTCGTATTTGTTGAAGAGTTAACTTCTTCTTTTTGGGCTCTTCAACCAATATCCCTTTACCTTTTTCTTTTGGATCAGTAGTTTGAGTTGGTTGTTGAGGTTGAGATTGCATAGGACCAGGAATGCTTAAGCCTCTTGTTCTATTGAGAAGGATATCAGCAAGAATTTCATCATCTTTGAATTGTTCTTCAGACTCTTCTTGTTGAGTTGGACGAATTGGACTTGAAGGACCTGCTTCATTATCAAAATTTAAAGTCCTTGGAGTAACAGTACTTTGTCTAGCAGTACTTTGAATCTCTTCCAAATCCAACTCTTCTGTATCCCCACTTTTTACATCGGAGGCATCCTTTTCTTCGATTATCACCTCTTATGTTTCATTACTCTTTCTTTCTTTTGTTTCATCAATCTTTCTTTTAAAATCAGGAGTAACAACAGCTTCTGTAGCATCAAAGTCTTCAAAAACAAAGTGATCATCATGATGCTCTTCAGACAAATTACCTTCATCTTTATTCCTCCCCGGTTTGACTGAAGACACCTTCTTCCTTTGCTTCTTCCTTTGCTTCTTTCTTCTTTTCTTAAGATCTTGACTTTGTACCCAAAGAGCATGATGTTTGACCACTGGCTTAACCCTTTTAGACAGTTTCTTGAGTTTGACTTTCAGCTTGTAAATCTGTTTAGCTTGAGAAATGGTTTGCCTCTTGAGTCTCCTAACTTCCCTGTTTAAAGCATATAAATCCAAAAGTCCCTCATCTCCTCCAGATGTTTGAGACTCATCTGTGGGAGTATAATCATTGGTAGATTTTGGAGTATTGGTAGTACCTTGAGCTGCAGCAGTACCTTGAGCGTCAGCAGTATCTTGTAAGTCAGCAGTACCTTCAGCAGTACTAATACTAGCTTGAGCATCACTTTGAGTAGGGGTACCTAGAACATCCCTTAGAGAATTTTTAGCCCTAGAATGAGTGCTCTCACTGTGTGCTTCCTCTGCTGCTAATGCTGTTACAACCTCTAACATAGGTGGAGTCAAAGGTGTAATCCTACATGAGAACTTAGGACTGTGCTTTCTCATAAAGGTAAAAACTTCTCCACACAAGCAATCATGTTATGTTTGTTACAAGTGCGAATATTTGCCATTGGATATGAAATTGATGTGCGTCGAAGGTTGTAATTAAAAATTTGTGAATGAAAAGAGAGAAAATGAGAGAAAAATGCAATTCAGTTGAGTATTTATAGGTTGCGATGTTTATATATTTGACGAAGTCTATTTTATTTTTTTGTAAAGTTTCATTGCATTCTAATAATGATGAAGATATATTGTTGTGTTTACCCAAAGAAAACCAATAATGTATATTTTATTATTTATATCAAGCTTCTTCTGTTACCTTGTTTACCGGTGTGGATTTCTCTGAATAGAGTGAACAAGTCACTTTCCATTTAGGTACTTTGGATTTTGACTTGGCGCTACTGGAGGATAGGCACATGGTTACTTTTACTGATGCTAGAATAGAGGCACAAAAGTCACACAATAAGCAAGGATAGGTTTTAAACAGACCCTGCTGAAACTTTATGCGGATGACAATTGGAAATAACATTTTTAAGTCACTCTCTCTTCATATTATCACAACATTATGAAACTAATCATGCTAAATTCATAAAGTTATATATAAATAACATACAGTCAAATATTGTTACGATTAATACATAAAATTTCTTATTCCACATAAATGATGCTTAAAAATAATAATAAGAAATAAAATCAGAACATTTTATGAGCTCAGAGTTGTTGTAGGGAACATCCATAATTAGTTATTAATACAACCAAGACCCAACCTAGGAACATGTTGCGTAAATGCCTTTGGTGGTAAACCCTTGATAAGAGGATCCACAACCAATAGATCCGTACTAATTTGTTTCAGGTTTGGAATTCATTTTGCCTCCAAATGTGTTTGCTGTTCCTCTCCTTGCATAGAAAGAGTGGATCACCTCTCTCAAAGTGATTTGATAAGGATAGATACCCCCCTCTTTGGGTCTCGTTTTCTCCAGTCTCAATGTGGATTTATTTTAGAAAGCTCATCTCTTCACCATCTTTTGGCTTCCTGGTTTAATGGTGCCAAATCAAAATCACAGTGTGGCTTTCTTAGGATCATGCTAGTGAGTTGTGCTTGCTGGGAAAGGACATTTTTCTTTATCGAAATTCTCTCATGTCTTTAGGGGGCAACAATCTTTCGCCCAGGGGAACGCGACAATCAGAGAAGAGATAAGGGTAATGTTACAATAAATGAGGATAGGTGTTGAAAGAGGACTTACTCTCCTTATTGAGAGATACACTCTTTGATCTGAATTTCCTCTTTCACGATAAGGAACTTTATATCCATATGTTTTGCACATTTAGAGTACTTATCGTTCTTAGAGAAGAAAATTGTTGCGGTATTATCACAATACATTTTCAACGGCTTGCTTATAGTGTCGACAACCCCAAGCCCTGAAATAAAGTTCCCGCAACTTAATGCTTTTACGGAGTAGGAGCCTAATAACTAAGAAAATTCGATTTCCTATGTAGATGAATCTTTTCAATAATTTTAGCGATATATGCCTTTTGAGACAGCCCTAATAGACCTTTAGATACGTCACAAAATATTGAAATTCCAGTCACATAAGATGCCTCACCAAATATCTTTCATTTCAAAATTCTTAGAGAGATATCCTTTGGTCTTGTGCAATAAACCAAAGTCATTAGTCGCAAGTAAAACATCATCAACATGCAGAACCAAAAATATAAACTTTCTCCAACTGATCTTGCAATATATACATCGATCAACGGTGATTTCTTCAAAACTGAAAGATGTAATGGAATCATTAAACTTAATATACCATTGTCTAGAAGCATGTTTAAGTCCATATATTGATTTCTTTAGTTTACACACCATCTTTTCTTTACCATCAATGAAAAACCCTTCAGGTTGCTTCATATAAACTTCTTCCTCAATGTTTCCATTCAGAAAGGAGGTTTTCACATCTATTTAATGTAACTCTAAGTCAAAATGAGCCACTAATGCCAATATTATTCTCAATGAATCCTTTTTTGAGACGAGTGAAAAAGTCTCATTGTAATCAACACAATTTTTCTGAGTATAACCTTTGGCTACAAGTCTATCTTTATATCTTTCAACATTTCCTTTAAAGTCGCATTTGGTCTTAAGACCCATTTATAACCAACTCGTTTAGAACCTTCTTGCAAGTTTTCAAGATCCGAGACTTTATTTTAAGCCATTGATTTCATCTCTTCTTTCAAAAATTTCGGGACAAAATTCTTTTAACAGGAGGAGACTATAACACCCTGTTTTTTAGGTTCATTGTACGCCGTCAATAAATTCACTATTTATTTTTAGTATTGTACGCGTTTGCTTTTAAATTGAAACCGTTAAGTTAAATCGCGTAAGCTAAAAATTATCATTCAATGTAAACAGGCATCAAACAATTAAATGTTTACATCAAGCAAGTGTTAAGTAATTATTTTGTGAATAATTATTAACTTTGTTCATTTTATTTTTATTGGTTGCGTAAAGTGTTTACGTTTCGTGATAAAATACGTTTAGGCATTCCCGGAGCCACCAAAACTTTTCTACGCTTCAACAAATACCCACAATTATACCCAATACCCAAAAATTGACAAATTACTTACATATATACACATGTGGTCGGATAGGGCTTGAAAAATACAAGGAAAATATCTCAAATATCTAGCTAAGTCTTGTACCAATTTCAACTCATTAAAGCTTACTAACTATGACTAGTGTTTCACCATTTTCTTCCTTGATTTCCTTATCTTGTCCAAGTATAGTGTAATATGAACCTAGACTTATTTACAACTAGTTACAAGAAGTATATAAGGCATTCATTAGTAGAAGTAACACACACATCTCATTTGCTAAAGTGAAAACAATAAAAACTCTCTCTTTTCTCTCCTTATATGCCACGGCCCAACTTCACCACCCTAAACCATCCATACAAATTTTATTTACCTCATTTCCAAGTGTTCCTACATCATATCTAAGATATCCTAAGGTGTTTAGAAGGTTTGGTTTAAGGTTACAAGTGTTAAAGCAAAAAGGTTCAAGATTAGGGTTTTGTTGAAATTAGGGTTTTCAAGGTATTGATAGCTAGGGTTTATTTGCTAAACAAGGGTTTAGATCTTGTTGTTCATCACCATACATCATATTAAGGTTATTTAAAAACCTTAATCTCTTTACATTTGTGATTTTATGCATATATGATGTTTATATAGTAAATCACCATCTAGGAAACTTATTTAATTTGTAAAATGGACTTTTACACTTGGTTATGTTTTGGTATGCTTTTACATATGTTATATAATGTTAATATCATGTAAGAACGGATGTATAAGTATTGTACAAGTGTGGTTTATGTATAAAAAGAGTATATAAACAAGTTACCTAAAAAGTATACTTATGAAAGTTAATGAACAAATAAGTATGTAGACATATAGATCTTGTGATTCTTGGACAATATTTGGACAAATGATGGACTAAGGACCTTAAGTATGTAAGACATGTGATATTAAGGGTTGTAATGGACTTGTAACAAGTGTACTAAACTAGAAAGTTACAAAAATCAAGTTTAAACATGTTTTTAACAAAAACCTCAAAGGGTCTGATCAAATTCGAATTTTAACATATTTATTTTATAATTTTATAAAATACTACATGTTACAAGGATCGTAGGCATATAAAGAACTCGAAAAACGGATTTATAACGAAGAAGATACGGCATTTACAAGTTACGCGATAATAAACGCGTTTATAAAAGAAATTTTATAAAAACTTTTTAAGATTCACTTCTGATATATACAAATGGTTATTTTTCTCAGATAGTACATATTTTTAGGATTTCAAAACATTAAGAATCATAATTTTTGGATCAATAACGAAGGAGTTATGAATTACGCAAGTTTACGATAATAAATACTTTTATAAAAATAATTTTATAAAATTTACTGTTCACATCAGATATATTTATTTTGAAAACATCATTAGTTTGATAAAACTTTTAATTACGAAGACGTACTCGAAAGAATCACTAAAAACGGAGTTAAAACGAATAAACTACGACGTTTACGAGTTTACGATAACAAAATTTATAAAAATAAATTTATAAAAGCCCATGAACAGTAAAAAGCACTGTTCACCAGAGGACTCAAAATATGAAAATGTAATATTTTGATACATCGTCTTAATACGAGAACGTGGACGTAAAGAACATACCAAACGGGCTTAAAACGAGAAAGATACGCACTATTTTATACTTGTGCACTATTTTCTGACGTGAATAGTGTTGGTTCGTTTTTAATATAAATTTTTGCGAAACATTTTAGAATCACTTACATAATATTTATACATGTCTTAAACTTTATAAATATTATTCTACAAGGGCGATTGAACTATTTATTCGATTATACGAGTACAATTACACGATTATTAATTATCAAATGCGATTCAAATGTTATTTCACAAACGCAACTAGATGGTGATGTAGCTATGTAGAATTATATAAGTTATAAGCTAATCAAAAGTGCTTTTAGTAACTCATACGACCTATAATACTTAGTGCATTCGGCCGTTTTTAAGTGTCTGCATTTTCAATTCTGTATAACGTATGTTACTCATTCACTCGATGAGGAGAGTTTATAGCTCTATTTTTACTTATTTTCATATACTTTAACAACGTTTGTGTGAAGTATGCGTTTACCAAATTCATTACAAGATTGTTTGAATTTATTACATGTCATTTTATAATTCATTTTACCATTCATTTTACAAACTGGGCTACATACTCAATTACTTATTTTGGGACGAAATACATTCCTTGTTTCACTTTATTTTTAAAAACAAGGGCATTACTTTACTTTTACCCAAATGATTACGGATTAGATTAAGTGGATTGAACTGTTAATTACTCAAAAGGTAAGCGCGAATGTTATAAAATTGTTATCCTACTAGTTTAATCCATTACACAACTATAATCTATACCAAGATGCTAGAAAATAAGATGGAATCTTAGAGAG
>BQNB010010297.1:9786-55914 GCA_026074375.1 Tanacetum coccineum
TAGCTCACATGACCCAACTTCCAATCCAAATTGACCCTTTTTTTCTCATTTTAGAAGTCTTACCATAAGGAAAAAAAATTCGTTTATTTTGACCAGTGGGTTAATTTTCATAGGCCAAAAGGAAAACTATCACTTGGGTTATTATGAATGAGTTTCACTTGGGTTATCGTGAATAAGTTGATGACTTTGGGCTAGAAGTGCTGACGTCGTATTGTAAACACTTAGCCAATCAATGATATTTTATGTTGCGTGAAAAGCTCTTTAATAGATAACAAGCAAGATAATCCGTGCGTTGTCGCGAGACATAATTTTTTACGAAGCGATTTTGAATAGATATTGAGTGGGAATGTGTACGCGCGTTGCGGCGGGGCTGACTTGTATGCAGCACGTGTATTTTTATTTCAGTGAGCATTGCAAAAAAGTATAAGTTATTTATATAATTTAAACTTTCCTAGAATTATACGTTTTTGACCTCTGTCGTTTATTTTATAGTTATTAGGTAGTTTATGGTGTCTTTTGAAAGTATTTTTTTTTAAATATATATACAGTAAACTTCAACATTTTTTATAAAAGCGTACGTATGTCTGAAGCATTGCAATATTTGGCTCGTTTTGTTCGTAATTCGAAGATATTTTCGTGGGTATTTTTGTATCTGAATGAATCGGTAGATATGTGTTATATATTTGATAAATAAAGTTTATTATATAAAAAAGTCGTAAATAGTTAAAAGTTGAGGGTACGTTATGCAAAAAAAAAATTGTTTTCTATTTATATTAAACTTCAACATTTTATTAAACTTCAACATTTTATATATAATCGTGCGTTTGTCGGAAGCATTGCAATATTGGGCGCGTTTTGTTCGCAATTCAAATATTTTTTCGCGGGTATTTTTTGATCTTAATGGGTCGGTAGATATGTGGTATATATTTGATAAATAAAGTTTATTATATAAAAAAGTCGTAAATAGTTAAAAGTTGAGGGTTCGTTTTGTAAATTTCTTTTTATGCGGAAGAAAAGTTTTTTTTTTTACTTTGGGTCGTTGGGCTAACATTTTTGGCTGGCATAAAACGACGTCAAAACAAAGTTTTTTTTCATTTTTTGTATATATAGTAATTATGGGTTCAAGTCTTATTTTAACTTGTGAAATTGATTTGTTGTGTTATTGTGAAATTATTTAATGCCGTTCAATAAAAACTTAGAGTAAATTGCAAAAATGGTCCTTGTGGTTTGGTCAAATTGCAGATTTGATCTGTTGAATTTTGAAATTGCAAAAACAGTCCGTATTTTGAAAGTTTGTTTCTACTTTTGGTCTTTGGTCGACCTCAAATGACTAAAATATCCCTCTTAACAGACGGTTTTTGTAAAAGAACAGAAGGGTATTTTAGTCATTTTAGGTCGACCAAGGACCAAAAGTGCAACCAAACCTTCAAAATACGAACAGTTTTTGCAATTTCAAAATTTGACGAACCAAATATGCAATTTGGCCAAACCACAAGGACCATTTTTGCAATTTACTCAAAACTTATTTGTGAAGTTAAGAAAACAGTCACTAATCTAACGCATCAAAACAACATTTGCACTAGTCTCTTGTATAAAGTGAAAAAACAAGTTAAAATTTTTCAATTGGATTAATAGCAGTACATCATTCTATCTGCATGACAAAATTAAGCATTTTTATTTGCCTATAAAAATCAAAATTGAAATGCAATTTGGTTAACCTCTTTACTTTTTTGTCTAATTAATATAACGAGGTTCGTAACCCGTGCGTTGCTGCGAAGCGTGCGGGACTAATTTTGCAACGGACCAATAACCCCGAGTACTGTTTGTCCGTCGTTGGGACTACCCTTGCAACGAACCGATAACCTAAGAGACTATTTCTGTAAGTTTCTTAAAAGTATAGTAGGGATCCGGTGAGAAGTAAATTAAAATAAGAAGTTGTGAGAAGTGACTAAAACCACACATTTGAGATGCAACGACTTGCATTAGATACAATTCTATTCATTTAGATGCACCATTTTGAGTTTTGAAAGTGAATTTAATGTGTAGATGGTGTAAATTGATTTTTATGATTTCGGCACATGTAGAGGAACAAAAAACAAGAGAAATCATGAAATGCATCTAATATACGTATATGCATCTAATTAAAAGCTAGAAAACACATTATGGTGCATTATAATGCCTCTAAGATTATAGAGATGCATCTAATTTAAGTCGTGCATCTCAGATGTGCGGTTATAGTTACTTCTTATCCTTCTTATTTTAAGAAAAAACTTCTCATTTGATCATAACCTCTTAAAAGTATATCTTAAACTTCAACATTTTTTATAAAATCGTAGGTATGTCAGAAGCATTACAATATTGAGCTCGTTTTGTTTGCAATTTCCCGATCTTTTCAATGGCGTAATTTTTTACGAATGAATCGATAGACATACGCTCCATGTATGATAAATAAAGTTTGTTATATAAAAAAGACGTAAATAGGTAAAAATACAAGGTCGGTTTTGTAACTTTTAGCATACTTGAGGCCTTGGGGGTGCGTTTTATAATATATTTTTTTTACATTGTAAATGGTGAAGTGTTAATATTATTTTTTTTACTTGGGCTCATAAATCTGCTTTCAAGATGAGTAAATTGGATAGATTTCTTATTTCTGAAGGTTTATTAGCTCTATTTTCTTCCATTTCAGCTTTATGTCTCGATAAGCATCTTTCAGATCACCGGTCTATCCTTCTGTGAATTGATGTTGATTTTTGGATCCTACGCGTCTTCGGGTTTTCATCTTGGTATTCCCAAAGAAGGTTTTGACAGTTGGTTGAGATTCGTGAAGAGTTCAGTTTGTATGGAATTGAATAGTTCATATAAAGTTTCAATGAAAAAATTACGTCATTTATTCTTCAATTATACATTAGCTGAAGATAATCAAAAGTCGAATGAGCATAAACGCAATATTCAGAATCGTCTTATTATTTTGGATAAGATTTTCAACCAAGGAAGTTGTAACGATGATCTGATTCATGAAAGGTCGAATTTTTGAAGGAGTTGCAGGATTTTAACAAGTCTTCTTCGCTAGTATGGCTCAAAAGGCCAAATTCGGTGAGCTATAGAGGGGTGATGAAAATTCCAAGTTTTTTTCATGGAAATATTAATCAGAGCGTTCTCGTTTGTAATCATGGAGTTTTAGCAGATGGTGATTGGATTGTGGAACCTTCTCTGGTGAAAATTGAATTTACTCAGGGCATTTGCTACACGTTTTGTGTCCCGTGGTCAAGTAGTATCACTTTTTGATATCAATTTATTATCGGTTAACCCTGATCAAATCGGGGATCTTGATCGAAATGTTCTTTATTGGAGATAAAAGTGGGTTTGGGATGTGAATAAGCAATCTCCTGCTGCCTGGCGGTTCACTTTCGAATTCTATCCGTAAAGATGGAGTTAATTGACATGATGTCGTGGCTTGCAGTTACTTCCTTCTTTTCTACAGGTCCATTTCCATCTGGATTGGTAACTCTTCGTTTATTACTTTTGTATTCCAAATCGCAGGAAGCTAAAATGGTTAGAAGTTATCGTATATAGTTGTTAGATGTATGTATAAATCATCCTAAAGTCTTTAGTAATCGTTTGCGCTCGTTATATCGGAGCTTGTAAGTGATGTTCAATCGGCCTTATGTTTCTAATGACATATTCTTGACGGCCCATTTATCCTTATGAGGCTATTATCCTGGTGTAAGCACAAGAGTCCAGCCTTGATTTTTAAGACTAGACTTTGAAAAGCTTTTGTTTTGGGAGAGGATTACTTAATGTGGTTCTAGCTACTTATGGTTTTGGCCTCAAAGGGACGTAGTTGGATTCAAGGGATGTCTTAACTCTGCTATGAGATTATTTTTGTCAATGGTTAAATAGTCGTACCTCGGTGTCAAAATTTCTAAAGGAATGAAACAGGGGATCCTCTATCTCTTTCTTTTATTCTGGTCATGGAAAGCTTGCATCTATCCTTAATAACGTGGTGAATGATGGGCTTTACAGTGGTATTCAAATTGATGAATCTCTTAACTTATCCTGCTTGTTCTATGTTGATGATGTTATTTTTGTTGGTAATGGAAGTATCAAATTTATCATCATTGTAACGTTTTAAGTGTGTTTTTATTGGCTTTGGTATCCAAGATCAATCTTAATAACAGTAAGGCTTTTGGGTATTGGTATTTCTATGATGTGGTGGCCTTCAGCAGCTAAGTTATTGGTTGTTCAATTATCCAACCTCTTTACTATCTTGGAGTTAAAGGTAGGTTGGTATTATGTCGAAACGTAAGCTTTGGGATGACGTCATTACGAAGTATCGCTAGACTTTCTAAATGGGAAGCTCAAATCCCTCTCGGTTGGTGGTCGTCTTACACTCATCAAATCTGTTTTGAGCTCTTTACCGTTATATTATACTTTAAGGTTCCTAAAGGCGTTCTTAGTAAAATGGAATCTATTCGTAGGATTTTTTTTCAATGGTGTGGGAAAATGTGGAGGAAGCGAAGATGTATTGATAGGCTGGAATAAATTTTAGCTTCTAAGAAAAATGGAGGTCTTGGCGTCCTCTAGTTTTTTGTTATAACCGCGCCTTCTTTTCAATGGATAATTTGGCGGTTTCTTGTATGGTGCTTTTTTTGGTCTCGATTTATTTTAGGTATATATGGTTTGTGGAGCTATTGACAATTTTTCCTATTCAAGAACATCTCTTGCTCATCAGTGTTATGAAAGGTCTGAAAGCTTGCCTCTAAGGGCATTGATCTTCTTTCGCTTGTCAAAAGGAAAGTTGGGAATGGTGAGGCTACTTCCTTTTGGAACGATGTGTGGCTTGATGATTTTCCCTTAAAGCAAACGTATCTGAGGCTGAATTTCCTGGAATTAGACAAACAAGTTAGTGTGGCTTCAAAGTTGAGAGTTAATTCTCTTTTGTTTCTTTTCAGGGGTCTTACCTCAAGTGGTAATGAAGAAGAGCAACTTCTTCTCCTTATCTCTAATAATTATTATGTTATTCTTCTAATATTAGGTAATAGATGGTTTGGCTTTTAAGTCCTTCGGGCGACTTTTGGTAAATAGGATACGTAGACTTTATTGATGCATTCCATGCTTCCGAAGGGGATGTTCTAAATCGATGGGTCAAATTATTCCAATTAGATATATTTTGCTTGGAGAGTTTGTTGGATATGCTGCCTCTCGGTTGAATATTCTCTTCGTGCCTTGAATCAGTTATTTATTTGCCCATTTGTAGTAGTGCTGTGGAATCAACTTAGCACGCACTTTTCTCTTGCAATTGGCTCGCAGTTAATGATTAAGGTTGTTCGTTGGTGGGAAGAATTAGAGTATAAGTACTTTCCTATATGAGGATTGGCATCTTTGGTTCAAAAAATCAGACCAGAGTTTCAAGCCGGTCAAGGAGTGTGTTTGAAGGAGTTTGTTAATTGCTTGGGCTGGGTTATTTGGAAGTAATCAAGTTTTATTTGGGATCAACTTCCCTCGTTTAGATCTCCTTTTTGACGATATTGTTCGCTTGTCTTTTCATTGGTGCTTTAGTCGTTGTAGCTCAAATTTTGATTGGAACACTTGGATGAAAAATCCTAGTTCCATTATTTTGTAATCTTTTCCTAGCTCCTTGCTAGTTTTTATATAAAATGCCGTTCAAAAAAAAATATGCACATTGCCTGATTTCTGCTCTTTTATATAGTGATAAAAATTTATGTCTCAATTTTGTTTAAAAAAACTTTAGAAAGAGAGGGTAATTATTAATACGTTCGTTGTTAAATTTTATATAAATTTTATTAACTCAAGTATATTAACATTTTTCATGTTTTTAATAACTTTATTATCATAATAACGTATTTGCACGGAATTACAAATATAAAAAAGAAAGCACGAGTTACTTATGCAAATGAACACATGAGATTCTACATATACGAATGACTCGTGTTATTCCTCTTTATGAGATTATAAGTAGATATATCCAGAAATAGGTTCCATTTTAACTATTCGCATTCACTAATGACTCATGTTATTTCTCTTTATAAGTTTAACTTACGCACGGGTTTAAAAATTGGATAAATTATTATTAACAAAAATATAAATATTAGAATGAAGGCACGACCTCACATGTTATTGTGAGATAAAAATATTTAGACGAGATTTTACATATAACAACGATACATACTTTTTCAAAGTCATTACGTGCTACTAAACACACATAATGTCTAGAACATGATATCTATATTTAAATTTGTACAAGATCAACCTAAACATTATGACACTTAAACAAACTCAAATCCTTCGTGCAATAAAAATCTATAAAAAATATTAATCGATATTAACACATAATGAATAAATTATGTAAAACTCGTGCGCGCACAAATATGTGTGTTTAGCATATAACTTCAAAACTAAGTTATCGTTATATTATATGTCCAAACTCTATACGTGCACGGATTCTTGAACTAATCTATACTTAATTTGACCGGTTTGTAATATATATACATCATAATGTCAAGTTTCTAGTTTGAACCCATTTAAAAGTCTGATGACGTATAATAGGTATACCAAGCCTCCGGGCTTGGACCACACTGTCACTTGGGCTTCCGGGCCCAACTTAGCAGTCATGGGCCAAAATTAAACCCAATCCTGCATTGGTCACGGCCCGGACACAGCAAAACGGACGCGGACCTAACTATAGGATACTTCCATCCACGGAAAGCACACGTGTCCGTATACACGGTTATTACGGGACCTCGCCCGACAAAGGACCCACTCTGGCCACTACGAAATACTAGGAAACCCTAATACTAGACCCCTATAAATAGGGATCTAATACACAATGAACAGTATGATTTTCTCACTCTATACTCTCATACTTTCTCTCTCTACATGTTTACTTACTTTCACGCCGGAGTCTAACCGTGGGGTCCGTCCCCACGGTAAGGCTAACGGTTTTTGTTTGATTGTGCAGGAAATCGTCACTTTTCTTGCTCTAATACAAAACCCAACGCTCAAATCATCTAGAAGCCCAATCCAATACAGGATTTGAGCCCAGGTCTATACCCGATACCTATTTTGTATTAACAAGTGGCGCGATCCGTGGGACCCGAACGCAACCACGTTTTCTAAAAAACTCACCATGAGCACTCATGAACAACAAACCTCAACAATTCTCACATCCGTTGTGCGGAATACTGGGGGAAAAAGTGGTCCACAAAATCTCGAGGAACCTGCGTCTAATGAAGCTCTAAGAGAATTGTGCGACAAGAACTACCACCAACTTTTTACCGCTTATTGCTGAAAAAATGCAAAAAGAAAAGGAGCATCAAGATAAGCTCAAACCGATAAAAGCGCGCTTACTTTACGACAATGAATCTGGGAGAAATCCAAGAAACCATGAAGAGTCACATTACTCCAAATAAAAAATGCCAACTGCCCGAACAGAGCCCAGAAGAAGGCATGGGCACAAGCATTCCCGAAGCCCGTCACCAGTCGCCAGCGTCTTCAGAAGACTCAAGCACAACCGATCTCCTTCACCTAGGCTTCGGTCGCGGAAGGAGGGAGGTGTATTCAATAGACTGGGAAGAAAAGAACTAGGAATGTATACACGCTCTGATAGTCACCACCAGGGTTCCCAAGCAAAAGGAACCGAGGTACCGGTAAGAAAGCATCATCATGAAGGCACATCGTCCAGAAGAACCAGCGGGTATTCAGAGAGCGAAGACAGCGAAGGAGGTCACTGGAAGTCCAAATCAAAAAGTCATAGGTCAGATACCTACGAAGACGATCTCTCCCAGCCTTGGACGTGTGAAGAAAAAAACCCTTTCACGACCCGGATCTGACATTTTGACTTTCCAAGGACAAGGATTCCTAGCCATGTCAAGACTTATGACGGAAGTGGGGATCCGGAAGACCATATAAAGCTATTTCAGTCTGCTACAAAGACAGAGAGATGGGCAATGCCAACATGGTGCCACATGTTCAACTCGACGCTAACTGGGAATGCTAGAGTCTGGTTCGAAAAACTCCCAAAAGAATCCATTGACAGCTATGAAGATTTGAGGGCAACATTTAGGGAAAATTATCGCCAGCAAATAAAACACATTAAGGATCCAGTGGAGATACATCACATCAAACAAAGGGACGGAGAGTCCACGGAGAATTTCATGGAGAGATACAAAGAAGAAGTCCTGGACGTGGAAGGAGCACCGGAATGCATGAAGATCTCCGGATTCATGCATGGGATAACCCACCCTGAGTTGATTAAGCGTTTATACGAAAAAATCCCAAGGTCAATGGACGAAATGTACAGGGTAACTACGTCTTTTCTACAAGGGGAGGTTGCCGCATTCAGTCATGGCCGGAAGAAAGCACCCACGCCATGGAAGCAACCAGAAGGGGGAAACAAACCTAGTTTCAAAAAGGGTTTCAAAAACAAGCACAGGTCGGACCGGAAGCCAGACAGGTTCTCACTCCTTACAAAGACCCCAAAAGAAATTTTCGCTTTAGAAAAAGGAAAATTCAAGGCTCCACCACCAATGGTAACCCCCGCGGAAAAAAGGGATCCAAACAAATACTGCGAATTCCATGCGGATACGGGCCACAGTACGGACGAATGCATGCAGTTGAGAAAGCAGATAGATGAAATGATCAAGGCAGGTAAATTGTCACAATTCATCAAAGAACTAAAACAGAACGACAAGCCAAAGGCACCCAAGAAGGGGGATACGACCGGAAAGGAAAGACCACTAGCCATCCTGATGACCCAACCATAGGAAAAAGTAGCCAAGCAAAAAGTTACCTAGAGTTTCTCTCCGGAGACAACAATATCTTTCCCACCTCTGGGAGACGAGGACGGAACGGAGGGACCAATGATCATTGAGGCTGAGATAGGAGGACACTTCGTACACCGAATGTACGTGGATGAAGGAGCATCCTTAGAAATCTTATACGAACACTGTTTCGTCAGGCTCCGGCCTGAAATAAGAAGCCAGATGGTTCCGCCTACCACATACCTAACCGGATTCAGTGGGGAAACCATTTGGCCGCTGGGCCAGATATCCTTGCTAGTAAAAATAGGTGACGAAGGGCATTCCACTTCCGCATGGATGAACTTCATGGTTGTCAGGTCACCATCCCAACACAATGGAATAATAGGCAGGCCGGGTATAAGGAAAATCTGTGCCATACCATCCACGGCACATGGAATGTTAAAGTTCCCAGTTGAAGGAGGAACTGTAACATTACGAAGCAGCAGGATCATCCCAATGGAATGTGCAATGATCTCCGGACCTAGCACACGGCCCCCAGAAGCTGGCAAAATATTGGAAGAAAAGATAAGAGTGGCCATTCATCCGGAATACCCTGAGCAAACAATAGCCATAGGGTCTACCCTAACAGAAAAAGGACGCAAGGAACTATGTACTCTACTTGGACAAAACTTAGACGTCTTTGCCTGGAAGCCAGCGGATATGACGGGCGTCCCACGAAGCATTGCGGAACATCGCTTGAATATCCGGGAGGGATGCCCACCTGTCAGGCAAAAGAAAAGAGGGCAAGCACCGGAAAGAAACAAAGCAATCCAAGAAGAAGTGGAAAAACTAGTGGATGCCGAAATCATGAAAGAAGTGCATTACCACAGTTGGCTATCTAACCCGGTAATGGTCAAGAAGCATGATGGAACCTGGCGAATGTGTGTAGATTTCAAAGATCTAAACAATGCATGTCCCAAGGATTGCTACCCATTGCCAGAGATAGATTGGAAAATAGAGTCTCTCTGTGGATATCCTTTCAAATGCTTCCTGGACGCATATAAAGGATACCACCAAATTAAAATGGCAAAAGAAGACGAAGAGAAAATGACATTTACCATAAATCAAGGGATATTTTGTTATTCAAAGATGCCGTTTGGCTTAAAAAATGCCGGAGCGACCTATCAGCGTTTGGTAGACAAGGCATTCCAAAGACAGATCGGGCACAACCTGAAGGTATATGTCAACGATTTGGTCATAAAAAGCCGTACGGAAGAAGAAATTATCCGCGACATAACAAAAACATTCAAAACTCTTTGGCAAATAAACATGAAGTTGAATCCAAAAAATGCTCCTTCGGAATGCAAGAGGGGATGTTCTTGGGCTATAAAGTGAATACGGACGGACTCAAAGTATGTCCGGAAAAAGCCGACGCGATCCTTAGCTTGCCATCTCCGAGATGCCTCAAGGATGTATAAAAGCTGAATGGGAAACTAGCAAGTTTAAACGGGTTCTTGTCAAAGTCAGCCGAAAAATCACTGCCTTTCTTCAAAACCTTGAAAAAGTGCACAAAAAAGAGTGACTTCCAATGGAATCAGGAGGCCGAAGCAGCCTTTAAACAAATGAAGAAGCTCATCGCAGAACTCCCAATGCTAACCGCACCTAAGGAAAAGGAGGAGCTAATCGTATACTTGGCCGCAGCCAAAGAAGCAATCAGTGCAGTCTTAATGACGAACAGGGAAGGAAAACAAGTACCAGTATACTTTGTAAGCCGTGCTCTATGAGGGCCAGAGATCAACTATACTCCCATGGAAAAGCTGGTGTTAGCCTTGCTCATCGCAAGCAAACGGCTGAAAAGATATTTCCAAGCACACACAATTGTCGTAATAACGGACCAACCAATAAAGCAACTTTTGTCGAGTTCAGAAATTTCCGGAAGGATGCTAAAATGGAAGTTTGAACTAGAAGGATATGATATCCAATATAGGCCAAGGACTGCAATCAAAGGGAAAATATTAGCAGATTTCATTATGGAACGACCAGAGGAAGAGTCTCCGGACGAGCTCATAACAGAACCAGAAGAACTACCGGAGCCATAGACTTTGTTCACGGACGGATCATCCTGTGTAGACGACTCCAGAGCAGGACTAATATTAACAAATGAGGAAGGGGCAGAGTTCACATACGCCATGAGGTTCAGATTTGAAGCTACTAACAATGAAGCCGAATATGAAGCATTAATAGCCATTATGTGCTACTAAACACACATAATGTCTAGAACATGATATCTATATTTAAATTTGTACAAGATCAACCTAAACATTGTAACACCCCCAAAATCAGGTCGCAGCGGAAAGGTAACATTGGGGTGCTACTTCAAAGTACAACAATCAAGATATAGGAAACGATTCCAACAAGCAAGTACCACAGAAGCGAAAACTAGGAAAGCAGACGCCTAACAAGATCGCATCCACAAGCTTTGGTAAAAAAAAACAACATCTCATAAAACAGGTACTTAGTAAAAGCACAGAAGGATAAGTCCGATAAACGAAAAGGAAAATCCATCGCCGTAGTGAAGAAGAAGGCAACACATGGATGACACCTATATGCGAGTACCTTACAAAGGAAATCCTTCTGGCAGATAAAAAGAAAGCCAGGGCGGTACGTCGCAAGGCAGCCAGGTACACCATGATCAATGGAACTTTGTACAAGAAATCTTTCTTAGGACCATGGCTCCGGTGTGTCGGACCGCTCCAAGCAAACTACATCCTTAGAGAAATACATGAAGGGTCATGCAGCATGCATTTCGGTCCTAGATCCGTGGTTGCCAAAGCTATCCGAACAGGATATTACTGGCCAACAATGCATATGGACGCACGGAAGTTAATAAAGGAATGCAATGATTGTCAAGTCCATCGCCCCGTCCCAAGAAATCCGTAACAAAATTTAACTCCTATCACATCTCCGTGGCCATTTTACAAATGGGGGATCGACATAGCCGGACCATTCCCGGAAGGACCAGGCAAAGTCAAATTCTTGATTGTAGCTATTAACTATTTCACCAAATGGATCGAAGCCAAGCCCTCGAACTTCACATGCAATCAGTTAAAAGTACGTAATGGACAACATTGTCTGCAGATTTGGTCTACCAGTGGAAATTGTATCAGACAATGGAAAACAGTTCCGCGACAACCCATTCAAAGATTGGTGCAAAAACTATGTATCCGCAAGGCTTTGTTCATTTTCCGGAAGCACCCACAAACAAATAGCTTGATTGAAAGAGCAAACAGAAGTTTGGGGGAGGGAATAAAAGCTAGATTGGATGAAAGAAGCAAAGATTGGATGGGAGAACTCTCACATGTCCTATGGTCCCACCGCACAATGATCAAATCAAGTAATGGGGAAACTTCATTTTCACTAACATACGGTACAAAAGCTGTCATCCCAGCGAAAATAGGCATGCCAACGCTCCGGACTATGGAAGTAGACCCGATAAAGAACGATGAGACCCCTTGAAATAAACTGGACCTCATATGGGAAAAAACGAGGGAACAAGAAGCAACAAGAAGCATAAAAGCAAAACAAAATGGGAAAAGGTATTACAACTCTAGGTCCGCCTGCACAAGTTTCAAGCCAGAGCGCATGTTTACCGCAGCAACGCCGCAAGTCACGCCAGGGATATGAAGGCAAACTATGGACCCAAACGGGAAGACCGTACGAAGCTTGCAGAATCGCTTGGAAAGGAGCAGATACAAACTTAAAATAATTATAAAGGAATGAACTCCCAGCTGACAGGAATCATTTGTAACTTAAAAAGTGTTATATACATGAAATGTAGAACGCCCGTTCACGATATGATGTATCCGGAGGGCAATATCTCAATTTATCTTATAACTTGTAATGTATTAATTTACTGAAAAGTGGGGTTAGCACCCTCACGAGTTTTAAATTCCTTACATTGTTAGTCTTTTTACTTTGGCAAAGATTATATTAATTGTTAAGACGCGCACGCAAGAGCCACCTTCGCAAATATATTATCCGTAAAATTAAAGGTTAAGCAACCAAAAATAGCTCAGGTGCGTAAGAGGTATTGCAAACCCTGCACCGGGAGAATAACCCATAAATATTCACAAGACTATCTATTACGAACGTACACCAGTAATAAATAAAAGATAGCAAAATATATGAACATGTTAAACTAGCATTCATATTACAAAAGAAGCCGCAGAAATAGCCACAGACGGCCGCGGTATACAAAACATCATAAAAGTTCTACACAAAAACTGTTATAATAGACCACATGCGGTCACGACACAACCTAAAAGCGGCATGCTTCAAACTTAGGAATGGCAACTACGCTCCCTAGAGCCTCGTCCGTATCCACCTCATCAAAGTCCTCGACGGAGAGAGGAGCCGCAGAAGTACTAGTTTCACCCACCCAAGTCTGAGAAGACAGGGGGTTAGAAACTATCTCCATCATAAGCTGGCGAAGGGCTGCAGCATGCTTCTTCGCTCCTTCAGCACGAGAATGAACATTCAGCAAAGCGAAGGACAAAGAAGTCTCCCCAACGATGGCCTTATCATCAGAATGATGGATGGGGACGGAAAGCTGCTCAAGACACGGTTGCAGGTGAGCAGCTTCCGGGAGGTCAGCTAAGGGTCCGTCCAGGATAAAGCAATCTAGGACCTCATCCATCCCGGCATCTTTTTTGGACTTCAACAAATTTACCAGAGGGAAGTCCACGTCCTCAAGAGCCCTCACCGCATCAAAATAGCTGGTCCTGGCAGCCTCCGGGTTATAAGCCTCGACCGTGGAAAGCGGGGTTCCGGCAACCCCATGCTCATACCCAGCCTCTAAGCCCTCCTGCATACCGAAATCCACGGTACAGCCCAAGGCGTGACCCATAAGCCTTGATACTCAAGAGATTTAAAACATTTTAGCACAGCAAGCTGAATCCCGTGCGTAAAAAACCATCTCCTTCCGGCCAAGGTGGTCAGGTAGGAGGGATAAAATTCCCCCTCCAAACGGCCGGAGACATCCATAACATGGGCCTCAAGCTCGGCTACACGGTTATAAATCACATGGGCCTGCTCTTCCTGCTGAGCTTCCGCCTTCTCTTTAAAATCCTGAAAGGCGGTGTGAAGGATGGAAACCTGCGAAAATAAGAAGTTACAAAAGGTAAAAAAAAACAACACAACAACAACATGCGGAATAAAAGACATACCTCAGAGGTAAGCCTATCCCTCTCAGAAGTCAAGGAGGTAATCAAGCTCCCGGCTTCAACACAGGCGGTCTTGGAATCATCAAGCGCAGACTTGAGATAAGTGGCACGTGAATCAAGTAAGGAGATGTCAGTGTCCTTTTGTCCAATAGTACTTTTCAGCACTGACACCTCCCCAGTCAAAGCAGACACCTGACCACGAAGATGGACAACCTCCGCGGTCTCCGCCCTTTTCGTCTTCTCCGCCTCCTCCACCAATAAAGATTTAAGTCTGAGAATCTCCAAGTCTTTCTCCTCAAGCAACCTACCACGAGCATCATACTTGCCTTTGAGCTTCTCCTTAAGCTCAAGCTCATGCTCGGCGCGGGACCTTACCTCCGACTCAAGACAAATCTGCCGCGCCGCCCCCACGTTGAACTCCGTATACAATTGTTCATAATCCATACTTCGGAGGGTAGAGAAAAAGCCAGGGGGGCAACGCGGTCAACCAATGTGCGGCAGGAAAAACCGTCATCCAACAGCGAGTCGTTGGTAATGTTCCATCGAGGAACATACCAACGTTTTGCCTCGGCAGAATTCAGGGCGGGCAACTCATAAAAGGAGTCATCCGACCCTTCTGATGTCTCGAGCTGGGAAGACCCGGCTACATCCGACGTAGGCGTAACGCCCACATTCTCCCGGGCGGAAGTTACAGTAGCAGCAGCAGTATACACCGGGACATCCGCGATTCGGGCACTGTCAAATAAAAAAAATGTTAAGGAAAGCACATAGAAGTGCAGTCAAACAAAAGGTAAACATTTAAATACCTCTGAACGACATGGGCCTGGATATCAGCCTGAAAAGAAGGCCTCAACACAAGGGGACTTGTCGGCATAAGTTGCCTCAGCCCAGCAAGAGTCTTCCCACCAGTACCGGTAGCAAGGCTGGGGTGATCCTTCCTCAGCTGCTTGGCAGGAAGGGTATCACTCTGCTCCCCCAACCTCTTCCTCTTGGACTTCCCTGACTGTGTCGCGACAACTTCATCCGGCCCCGTCAAATCTAAATAGGTGTCCTCCGGAACAACATTCTCTGGCTCCACCTCAGCCGGAGCAGACACCTCAGGAGCAGACACCTCAGGAGCAGCAGCAGAACTACTGCCACCTGCAGCAGGAGTAACCAAGGACATGAAACAATGACTCGTACTCTCCAGTAGCTTCACCTGATCATCCTTTTTCTGAACTTCCACCGCTTGGACCTTCCGGGGGTCGGCAGTCTTGATAAAGTCAAGCAAACCCATTTCTACAAAACAAACACCAAAAGATTAGACCTCATAAATCATAAAAAAAATCCCACCGAAGGAAGTAACACCCACCCGTTCCGTCAGGCCTCTCAAAGGCCGGATAAGTATTTTCATCAAACGGATAATATGGGCTCAAACCCACAAGACACAAAAAGCACTCCGGATAACGGCGGAAAGGAGCCTTGTTGTTTTCCAGGAGCCTAACAGTTTGCTCTTGGCGAGCGGTAAGATGGGGAGCCGGATCTTTCTCCAACGCACCCCCTACATACAAGGAGACGGGGATAGGAAACACTTTAGCATCAACCCAGAAAAAATGATCGGACTAATTTTTAATGGAGTCCGGGGGTTTCGGGAAGCAAGAAGGAGATGATGGGGAACGTTTTGTAAAGGAAAACAACCCGTCACTATATGTACGGGTATAGAACGCACGAAAGACAGTTACCGACGGGGCAAAGTCAAGCACGCGCGTCAAAACCTCAAAATGAGATACGCAGGCAGCACCAAAAGGGGATAATTGGGAAATATGTATGCGGAAATATCGGAGAACAGCCACAAAAAAATTTGTGAAAGGAATCCTATAACCACAATAATCAAACAACCTGGTATAAACACCCTCTTTACCCTCAGGGAATTGAGTGATAGTTTTATCCCGCCACGGGATGAACTTCATCAGGAATATAGTAGTCATTACAAAAGTTTTCTACCATTTCTGGAGTCATAATGGAATGCTTAACAGTAAAGTTAGTCATTTTGAAGAGACGAGCGAAGAAAGATGGCTTACCTGAATCTAGAAAAACCATAGAAGTGAAAGAAAACAACCACGGAGGAAGGTTTAAAGAATAGAAAGCTTAAAGAAATTGACAATGCAGAAAGAGGTTTTTATGAAAAAAAAACAGTAAAAAATAGGGGGGGAATTTATCTCCTTGTGTATTTGACTCCTACCAATAGTTTGAATGACGCCACATAGTATACCACTTACATATCAACGGAAGCAACACATTCAGGGAAAAAAGTTAAAAAGCTGTCAAAACCATCACAACAACCTAGAGGAAAAAAGTGGATAGCACGCTCCACGTCACGGAACGTACACAACTTTATAAGGAAGCCATCAAGGCATGAAATAGATAACTTCAGAATCAAACCATCCAGCCAACAAAGGAACGAGAAGACTAGCAGCAGAGACCACCTCACTCAGGACATGATGCCGCATGCAATACTCACTACAAGACTGGTGGGACTTGATGACTTATAATAGTGGTATACCCAAGCCTCCAGGCTTTGACCATACTATCACTTGGTCTCCCTGGTCTAACGTTAGCAGTCATCGGGTCCGCAAGAAAACCCCAATGCCTCATTGGGTCAACGGCCCGAACAACGCAAAAACAATCGCGGACCTAACTTATAAGGACTACTATCCGTCACGGAAGGCACACTGCGGACCGTATAACGAGATTAGCTAGACCTCCTTCCCGACCCAACGCGGACCCACTCTGGCCACTCTGAAATACAAGGAACCCCCTAATACTAGACCCCTATAAATAGGGACCTAATACAACAATGAACAATACGATTTTCTCTCAACATCTAATACAAAACACTCATGAGCAATTCTCCTCCTACAGTTTACATTACTTTTTATCGCCAAAGTCTAACCGAGGGGTCCTGCCCCACGGTAAGGTCTAACAGGTTATTCGTGTTGACTTCTGTGCATGAAATCTCGTGTCACATCTCCTCTGCCTCGAATAAAAACCCAACGCTCAAAATTCACCGGTAGCCCAATCCAATACAGGAATTGAGTCCCCAGGTCTATACCCAACAACTTATTTTGGATTAACACATACTATTTTCACTTATTCGAAATAGGTAACATTGGAACTTATGCTCCGATTGCACTGAGTTTTGCTCTTTTCCCTTGTGATAAGCATACGTTTTATATCTGGGATGTTCTCAAAGTGTGGCATGAAGACGATTTGTAAGTCCTGATGTCGATAATCGAGGCTCAAGAGTTGATTATAGGAGCATTTGTCTTCTGATCCAAGAATATTTATCGCATATAAAGTAGTTAATAGGAGTTCATGATTGTTACTTCTTCTTTAGTTTTTAGTCATAAATTGGTATGTCTTTTCTTAGACGCGCTTTTGTCTAAAGCACATAGTTCTGTTAAGTGTCCTTTTTGGACCGTGATAAGGGATTTCACCCTTATCCATTGTACTTCAATGATTTTTTGGTGTAATACAATTTACCGGGGAAACCCCCTTAACAAAAAACAAACAAAGTAGGAAATATAAAAATGAATGGATGCGTATGACAAAAGAAAACATATAAGGAAGTGCCACAAATACGTATCTTTCTTAATTTTTTTAAAACCTTTATTACAAAATTATGCGATCAAAATATATCAACAAATGGCATTTCTTGAATTTTTTTTCAGATTTTCTTATATTCTTTGATATTTTCAAAATACGATAACAAATTTAAATTAATTTCATGTTAAAGACGTTACATGACATGCATAGCTTGAAATGTCGCAGAGAAAAGTATCAATCAAAGACCAATACTGAACCATCCAATCAAACAAACATTCATCAAATTAAAAAAAATATTTTCATCTTTCTTTAAAAAAATATCTTACAAACCATTATACTTTAATGGTTAGCGAGATTTTTTGTTGCAGACGGCTTGCAAACGGTAAATCATCTTCACAAAGACATTCAAACAAATTATATATAGGTTCCATAATCTTTAATGGTTAGCGAGACTTCGGATGGTGTGGGGCTTGAGTTCTCCTCAGAACTTTTAAGTTGTGGAAAATGGTTTTCAGCTGAAGATGATATGTTCACTGCTTGGGTTTCCTTTTGCAGTGGTTTGTGAGTTACCGGATCGATCCTCATTTTCAAGAGTTTTTTTTTCTTAATATGAGTATTCGAATGATTCTTAATCTCATTGTTCTGGCATCCTTACTACTATCTTCGACCACCTAACGAATATATTTACCTGTAATATTAGTCACTTTTTTATTACATAAAAAAGCATTGTGACTTTTTTTTGGTTAAATTACAACTCTTTTCTATATTTACAGGTCTAGTAAAGAAACCATTATTTAACAAGTGTGACGAACATATATAGTAGATATAGAGACATTACAATCCTAGTAAAAGATTCCGATTATATACTAATGTAATACACAAATCCAAACACTCTGTTAACTCTGTTTCATCAATACAGAGGAGTCCAAACACTCCATATTCTCTACACAAGATGAGGATCCTTCTCAGCAAAAGCATGGTTCAATGTAACAGAATGTAGAAGCCTTAGTTTAGTTGTTAGTTAGCTTGTAGCTGTTAGCTTTAGCTTGTCTGATAGTGGGAGTAGTATTTATACCCGTTTGGGATGTAACAGTTCATTTTTAGATTTGTAATTCACACTTTTCTCTCTCAATATTTCACACACACAATGTGTTTTTACATTTCTCAATATGGTATCAGAGCCATTACCACCGCAAATGGTGGTGGCTAACTGATTTTCACCACCCAAACAACTTTTTTTGATGAATATAAAAACTTTTCTCCACCACAACTAACTTTCTCGCCAAAAATTTTAAACCATCAATCACCATTATCCGCCATTAATAACCACAATTACTACTTCAATAACCTCAACCACCATCAAAACACATCAATAATCATACAACAATTAAGAATTCACAACAAAATTTCAACAAAACTGTTACAAATCTGTTTCATCTTGATCCTCCATTGATAATCTTCATAACCTTCATCAACCATAACAAACCATAACAATGGTGATAGAAACACAATCTCCATCATCACAAAACTCACAAAACACTAAGGACATCAACTCGCCTCATCATCCATTATTCTTCCACCCTAATGATCATCCTGGTCTTCTACTTATATCAAAGAAACTTCTTGGATAAGAAAACTATGGAACATGAAGGAGATCATTACTGATAGCCGCGAGTGCCAAGAATAAGCTAAAACTGATCAATGGTGAATATGAAGAACCAGATCCAATTCTAATTTTAGAGTTTATTGGGAATGGGCAAATGATATGCTTATTTCTTGGATCCTAAATACAGTTTCAGAACAGATAGGTTATAATCTCACATTCATCAATTCAGCTTATGCCTTGTGGAATGAACTACATGAACACTACTCATAACTAGATGGTCATAAAATCTATCAACTTGCAAATGAAATTGTTAATCTAAAGCAGTCTAATTATACAATTAAGGTTTATTACCTCAAGTTAAAGGGGCTATGGGATGAAATGGATGCAATTGAGACACCATATGTTTGTACATGTAAGTGTGTTTGTGAAAAAGGAAAAGAAAATGGTGAAAGGGAGCAAAGAAAGTGGTTGATTCAGTTTCTAATAGGCTTAGATGAGTGTTATACTAATATCAGAGGACAAATTCTCTTAATGTAACCTCTCCCAACTGCTGCTAAGGCCTACAGCATGCTAAGACAGGAAGAAAAGTAAAGAGACACCCACAAACACCCACTCAATGCTCCTATTTCTCTCAACAATTACAGAACACCATACAGTGCTTTAAATAATTCATCTTACAGAAACAACACACCAAATGCAAACACTCCTTCAACAAACAATCAGTCTGAAAGAAGAAGTACATTCAGAAAGGGAGTCATTTGTACCTATTGCAAGAAAGAGGGACACTCAAAGGAGGAATGCTATAAGTTGTTAGGCTATCCAGTGGGTCATCCTCTACACAAAAAGTATCTACCACCATCTTAGAGGACTCAAGGAAATGGAATGTACAAGGCAGTTAACTTGGTGATGGGTGAAAGTTCCAACAGTCCACAACAAGAATCTCCTCAAACAACTCCACTAGAACCACTTCCAATCCCAGATGAAACTCATGTTTATGCCAGGATGGATCAGCTTCAAAACCAGCTAAATCAGGTTCTCCTCATGATGCAAAACAATCAAAATGAGCCTACTTGTAACTACATGCCACCTCATGTAGCAGGTATAATCTCTTTTTCACGAAGAGCAAAAGTTCCATCAACATTACTAGGAATTCATTCTTTTAAGACTAGGGCTAATGTTTACTCATTTATTGCTTCTAACCTATCAAACACCCTTTACATTTGGATTGTGGATAGTGGTGCCACTGACCACATCTGTATCACCTTATCACAAATGCACAATACCATAAAACTCACTCACCCAATCTCCATATCACTCCCAAATGGAAACACAGTTGAGGTAAATATTACTGGATCAGTCAAACTTAATGACTCACTTACACTCCACAATGTCTTCTACATACCAACATTTACCTATAACCTTATCTCTATCAGTCAACTCTTAAGAAACACCACTAAATCAGTCACTTTCACTACTGACAAATTCATTTTTCAGGACCATGATGGCCACAACGCTCATGGCATTCTCCATGGAGGTCTCTATATTCTACCTACTGTCTCCCTACCTTCCAAACCACATCAATCAACAATCCAATCTCACTCAAGTACTCCACACATGTGGCATGCCAGGCTTGGTCACACCTCTCTTCCAGTCATTTAGAAGATCAAAGACATTCTTTTACATGTACTTTTAAATTATGTAAATAAGTGTCATGTTTGTCCTTTAGCTAAACAATATGTTCTTTCCTTTCCTGTAAGTAATGCTCATGCTAAAAACAAATTTGAACTTGTTCACTTTGATGTCTAGGGTCCCTATAAACATCCGACTATCAACAAATGCACATATTTTCTCACAATTGTGGATGACTTTTCTAGAGCCACATGGACATACCTCTTACCAAGTAAACATCATGTTTTCTCAACCTTTCAAACTTTCAATACCTATGTCAAAACTCAATACAATGCTTAAATCAAACAAATAAGAAGTGACAATGGTACAGAGTTCATAAACTACTCATTTAATGCCTTTACACAACAACATGGCATCATACACCAAACCTCTTGTCCATATACTCCACAACAAAATGCTAGAGTAGAAAGGAAACACAGACACTTACTTAAAATGGCAAGAGCAATCCAATTTCAAGCTCACTTTCCACTTCATTTTTGGGGCTATAGCATCCTGGCATCCACATACCTCATAAACAAAATCCCATCCAGAATCCTTAATCACAAATCCCCATTTGAGCTTCTCCATGACAAACCTCCCAACTTAAGCCACTTAAGAATCATTGGTTGCCTAGCACACACCTACCATCATACAACTGACTAATTCAACACAAAATCCATACCAACAGTCCTTATTAGCTACCCACACAACCAAAAAGGCTATCTTCTTTATAACCTCAAAACTCGCAAAATCATCACAAGCAGAAATGTTTAATTTGATGAAACTGTGTTCCCTTTCCATACCATCAATCCCATATCCAAACAACAATCACCCACCACCTCATACGATACTAATCCCTTCATACCAGCTCCTATACCCCAAACATCTAACAACACCCCCACAACAGACTCACCAACAACAAATCCAAACACTCCTCCAAACACACCCAATCACAACTCACCAACACCAAATAACAACTCACCAACACCAAATAACAATTCACCAACACCAAATAACAACTCACCAATTCATACCACTACCAAATAGCAACTCACCAACACCAAATAATAACTCACCAACACCAAATAACAATTTACCAACACCAAATAACAACTCACTAATTTATACCACTACTACCAATTCACCAACTGATCCAGCTAATACCACCTCAACTGAATCACATTCACTAACTCCACCTCCACCTCCTCCACTCAGAACATCCACTAGAAACAAACAACCTCCAATTAAACTCCAAGGTTACATTATTCCCAAATCAAAAATTCTCTCTGTCACAAATTCCAAATATAACTATGCACATTACACAAACTACTCAAACTTAACCCCAACTTCACTCCACTTCATTAACAACATCCACAAAGTCACAAAACCCACAACTTACCTACAAGCATCTAAAAACCCAAAATGGGTAGAAGTAATAAATTTGGAAATACAAGCACTAGAAAAGAATAATACCTAGAAATTAATGCCTCTACCTACTTGAAAGGTACCCATTGGAAGCAAATGGGTATTCAAAATTAAACACAAAGCTGATGGGAACACTGAAAGGTATAAAGCAAGGGTAGTGGCAAAGGGATTCAATCAAAAGGAAGGTATTGACTACACAGAGACCTTTGCACCAGTTGCAAAGATGGTAACTGTAAGAACTTTAATAGCTGTGGCAATCTCAAATGATTGGATCATTGAACAATTGGATGTTAACAATGCTTTCCTACATGGTGACCTACATGAAGATGTATATATGCAAGTCCCTCAAGGTTATAACAACTCTTTACCTCCCAACACAGTCTGTAAGCTCACTAAATCCCTCTATGGACTAAAACAAGCTAACATGCAATGGTTTGAGAAACTCACCACTTTTCTTATCTCTATTAGTTTCAAACAAAGCTATGTGGACACGTCCTTATTCACTCTCAACAAAGATGGCAAATTAGTTACTCTACTTGTCTATGTGGATGACATCTTGCTAGCAAGAAATGACAAGAAGATCATTCAAGGAATCAAGACAAACCTTAATGGGAAGTTCAGCATCAAAGACCTAAGCTCATTACACTATTATCTTGGAATAGAATTCTTCAGAAACTCAAAAGGCCTTGCAATGACCCAAAAGAAACATGCCACAGATCTCATTACTCATGCAAGACTACTTCACACAAATCTGTTAGCCTCAAAATATTGAGTCGAACATGAAGTTCGTCCATTATGTATGTCAGTCTCGGTCAATAAATTAGTTAACGTTGTAATAGGAAAGGATCGGGAATCGAGCTCGATAGTTAATCTAATATTGTATATGTTTTAGGTTTAATCCCAAGCAAGTCCCGAGCCCGGGTCCTAGTCAAATATCTCGAACGTCACTTAATGTGTCGGGGTATATAAGTAAATTTTCCACCTTGGAAAAGAAAATGGATTTCATTTATAATATTTTACTTTTCTATATTCTCTCTCAACTCTCTCTCTTCTTTCTCTCTCTAGAAATCAACTCTCTCTCTTTTCTTGATCTAGATTCGTGATTGTTGTATGAAGTGTTAATCAGGATCCTACAATTGGCATCAGAGCTACATTGGATTTATGTATGATTCTTGTGGCTAAACAAGATCGAATTCGTGGCTTGATTGTTTTATTTTTTTTGTTCAAAAAATAAAGCAAGAAAAAATCAAAGTTTGATCATTGTTTGTGGTTAAAGGTGTTAAAGATTTGTACTTTCGAGCTTAGAAATATCCCTTGCATCATTACTAGGTGGTTTTAACATCATTTTGTAGCTTTCAAGAAAGTTTGATGATTTTTTCTTGACTGCGTTTTGACTAACTGAAAGGGTGTTCTTGATTGCGTTTTGCCTATTGAGTTTTGGGTATTGCGTTTTGCCTATTGCGTTTTGGGTATTGCGTTTTGCCTATTGCGTTTTGGGGGTTGGGCGGGTTCGGTCGGCGGGTTGGCCTGGACGTGTGGATGCCGGCGGTGGGGGTCGGGGGTGGGGTGCGGGGGTGGTGGGGGGTAGGTGGGGGGGGGGAGGCGGGGGCGTCGTTCCTGCGCGGTGACGGGGGGGGGGACGGAGGGGGAGAGTGGGTGGGGGCGGGGGTTTGGAGTTGGGGGGTGCGGGGGGGGTGTTTCGAGGTGTCTTGTGGGTGTGTAGTTTAATATGGGATGTTTTTTTTTTCATTTTTTTTTATTTTCTTTTTTTTTCTTATTTTTCTTTTTTTTTCATTTTTTCCTTTTTTTTATTTCTCCGCGTTTTGGCTCTGGGGTAGTGAGGTGTTTTGGTTATTGCGTTTTGTTCTACGTTTTGGTTAATTTTACTGGTTGAGACTTTGGCATTGTGTTTTGCCTAATGAAGACCTTTATTGCTTTTTTCCTAGGGGAGACTCTGTCCATGTCATTTCTTGGTTGCGTTTTGTCCTAAAGAAGATGCGTTTTGTCACTGGAAAAACCTTTGTTTTCAAAACCTAGTTTCCATAAACAAGAACTAAAGACTTCAATTCAAACAAACAAACTTAACAAATCAAATTACTCACTCTTAGTTTCTATTGATTTTGTAAAATCCCGTTAAACTCTTTATTTTGTAAAATCCTGTTAAACTCGTTATCGGTTTTAATCATAGACTTGTAAAATCCCGTGATCGATAATTGTATTCAAAACCACAACATCAATCACATCACATCCACTTAAGATCCAACAAATCTTTTTCACTTCAATTCACGATAAAATGGAAAAGAAAAATACCTTATCTTCGTGTTCGGAATCAAAAGAACAACAAATGCAACTAATTCAAGACAAATCAAAAGAAAGTTGCATGGTATCTTTTCAATGACTTCATTCACACCTTAAGCGTCTTTCAAACAGCGACTTAAAAGGAAGTCGAACCGAGAATGGATTCAGACGCGCGTTTGTAACACTCTTTGGTCAAGAGTTTGAGATTTTTACAGGCACGATGTTCCTAAACATGGATCAACTTCAAAAGCAACTTGATAACAACGAATTTCAAAAGATTGGATCCATGGTTTCTTTTAAAGTTCTCGAGACACAGTTTTAGATGTTCATCAAGTCAAAGATTTATTTTAATGATGAATATATTGTAATGGCACGCAACTACTTTCTACAATACACTCAACGTGATATTCCAGAATTCCGTGAGACACTAGTCCAATTCATGGAATATGTCAAAAAGTCGATTGATGAAAGGGAACTGCATAAAAGAAAGCATGACAGCAGGGTGAATGAAAGACAGACGCAGACGACAATGGAAAAGGTTGATACGAGTAAAGAATTGGATGATAGTTCAGTTATCATTAAAAGCAATGGGACAAAATCACAAGAGCAGGATACAAGCAGCAGATCAGGGAATGATGCACATGTTGATGATGTAGATATCAGACCCATATATGATGAAGAGCCAAAGGCTGAGGTACAAATAACTACTAATAATAATGTATCTGTTAAAGGACAACAACATACTGAGCAACCTGAATTCATTAATGAAGGAGAGATTGTCCAGAATGCTGAAAAATGACACATGTCCTTTGCCTGCTAAATTAACTGATGACAAGACAATTGAACTCTCAAATCAATTACTCGAGTCTGAAAATGTTATCAAGAAAAGAGAGAGAGTTGATTTCTAGAGAGAGAAAGAAGAGAGAGAGTTAAGAGAGAATATAGAAAAGTGAAATATTATAAATGAAATCCACTTTCTTTTCCTAGGTGGAAAAGTTACTTATATACCCCGACACATTAAGTGACGTTCAGGATATTTGACTAGGACCCGGGCTTGAGTTTTGCTTGGGATTAAACCCAAAACATATACAATATTAGATTAACCATCGAGCCAGATTCCCGATACTTCCCTATTACAACGTTAACTAATTGATTGACCGAGACTGACATACATAATAGACGAACTTCATGTTCGACTTAATATTTTGAGGCTAAGAATCTCCCCCGAAGTGAGTTCATTGATGACACTCCTTCATGAGATCAATGAGATTGCTTTTGTCGTTAAGCTCATGTGGTCTTGGTCTTTCTCTTTGTTCTTTGTTGTAGGCTTGTTCCTTCATGCTTTGCGATCTTGACTTTGAGCCTTTGTCATTGTCTTTATTGTCTATGCCATCTTGCGATCTTGTGTCTTTGGCCAACATTTTCATACTATGCCTCATCTTGAAAGATTCAAATCAGAGTTTGCGGAAGTCTTTGTCTTTAAATCTTGAGCTTTCATGATAGATTATCTTTGTAGAATGAGCATGAACATGTGGTAATGAAGGCAACAGAGTCAATTTTTGAAAGAGAAAGGTAATGAAGCCAAGGTTAATAATGACATCGATGAAATTGAAATAATAAAGATCGAATTAGAACATAGTGTGGCTAAATTACTTGCAAAGAATGAACTGTTAGATAAGGAAAAAGAGCACTTGAAACAGACTTACATAGATCTTTTTTATTCTATCAAAACGACATGAGTTCAGACCAAAAACCAGAATGACTCTTTAATGGCACAACTGAACAAAAAGTCTAATGAAAATACTGATGTACTAGCTCAGATTCAGAAAAAGGGGTTTGCAATTGCAGCATTAAAAAATGAGTTAAGAAAACTAACAGGAAATAGTGTGAATACTAAGTTTGCAAAACCATCAATCTTAGGGAAACCAGTTTTACAACCACACTGAAACCAATCAGTTGTTAGACAACCGACTGTGTTTAAGTCTGAACGACCTAAAATTTCAAAACCACAGTTTGCCTCCCAAGTTGATGTGAAAAACAACTTGTCAAAACCAGTCACTACACATTAGCTACCTAAGAGAAGAGAATCTGCCCATGCAAAACCTCATTACATGATTACACCTAGCTCGTCTAGGTATAGCTCAAATGACATAGTTCATAATCACTACCTGGAGGAGGCTAAGAAAAAGATACAAGAACACTCTAGGAACTCTAGAAATTTTTCTGACTCCAAACATTTTGTTTGCTCGACATGTCAGAAATGTGTCTTTAATGCAAATCATGATTCTTGTGTTACAAAATTCCTGAAAGAAGTCAACTCGCGTGCTAAGGTTCCATCCAACAAGACAACGAACAGAAACAAACCCTTAAAGCAAATAAGGGTTGCAACAAAACCAAATAGACAGATCCCAACAGGACATAGGTTTTCAATAAAAAGGACTTCCACTGTGCATGAGAAAACAACAAGTCCTAGATCTTGTCTTAGGTGGCAACCAACGGGTAGAATTCTCAAGACTGTTTGTCTTAGATGGGTTCCAACCGGAAAGATATTCACCTCTAGCACAACAAAGGTTGACAGTGAACCCCCCAAATGGTTCAAAAGAATATATCACTAACCAATGTAAAAGCGAACAAGCTCTTGATGTTAGTGCATATACTCTCTTAAGTACATGTACATTGTTCAATCCTATAAAGGAAGGACTCAGAGTTTGGTTGCGGAAAAGACAGATATCTTAGAAAATAGGGCTTCAAGGAATTTTGATCTGATGATCAACATAATGACGTTTGTTCATATCAGTTCAGGCCTCGTTCTTCATCGTAATGACGTTTGTTCACATCAGTTCAGGCCTCGTTCTTCATCGTAATGACGTTTGTTCACATCAGTTCAGGCCTCGTTCTTCATCGTAATGACGTCTGTTCACATCAGTTCAGGCCTCGTTCTTCATCAAATGACTTCTGATCATAACCGTTCAGAACTCGGAATTCAAGACCACAGCAATGAACAGTCAAGTTCAAAGCTGGTTCCAAAAGTTGTTCCTTAAGCAAACAAGACAGCTACATCACGACAAGAGTTGGAATTACTATTCCACCATCATATAGCAATGCTGAGGACAACATGTAAATATTATTGAAAAAAAATCAGAAAAACAGATAATTTTTCCAAAAATAATCTTCTCGACATGTCTCTTGGAATCGATAACATTTACGTGCTTAGAAATGTCGATTAACATTGACACGGGCGTGTAAATGAAGTTCGAGCGAGAGTTTTACAAATAGTTTCAAAACATGTCATTTCTAATTTTCTAGATGGCTTATGTGCAAATATCAGTACATAACCCGGACTTCAAATAAAGGAAGGTTTATAACTTATCCTCACAACGAGAAAATTAACGTTTCTCGGTCTTGAGCTGTTCTTACAAGACATTCAATGTTTTTAGCTCAAGAACAAGGATAGTGTACGCTTCAGTGCGCTTACCCTTACCGTTAGAAGAGAAGTCCTCTATATATTGTTTTTCAAAAAAGTTGAACACGATTTTTCTCAAGAATTTCTCCGATGACAATTCATAATCTTTCAAATTGTGTGTTCAACACTCAACCTCATAATGTTTTCAAAAGACAACAATTTTTCAACTTGGTCTATTTTCGAGGGGGAGTTTTTCGAAAAACAAAGTTTTAATGTTCTTGGATACATCAAAAATGACAACTCTTATGTATTAAAAACATTATCAAAATGTTCCAAACCATTCATGCTGATAATTTTTTCTCCCACAGAATTTTCAAGACATATTTTAATCACAAGGTATTTAAAAAACTAAGTGTTTATTATTTAAAATAAGGGGAGAAAGGTATATTAAATATGTTCTAATCTGACTCAATGTGGATGACATGTAAGAAAAGTTTTTGGTTTTAGTTTGATCTTATTATACCCAAACAAACATCTTAAATTTCACGCGATTCTGAAGTATAGGTGGTATTAGGTTAGAATCAATCCTAGCATTCCAACCAGAAATCGGAGGATTCTACCAGGTAATCCAAATTATAGAAATAGCAGTCCTTAGGTATGATTGCAGATGAATGTATATGGGAATAATGCCGACTAAGATTGAGCTAACACTGGAACAATCACAACAAGGTGTTAGTAATGACGTCTTGGTAAGCATTGAAGGCGTTGAAGAATGAAAAAGAAATGTATAGATAAAGGGTGTAAACAAAGAAGCCCTCCACATAACTTATGGCAGAAACCGGGTCAATACATATGCTGTCAGAATCAAATGTTGATTACTGACATTGAAGACGACATCATGGACCCAGTGATGCAATGCACAACCCTTTCCAACTATTCGAGTTTCTCTTAAAAGAAACTTGTCTCATTTGTCATGGAGATACACACGTTATCTATTGACATCTCACTCCGAGATCATTGATATTGAATAGGTAACAATCTGCTCCAGCCTCCGAGTACTAAAACCAAAACGCACTAATCGAGTCTAGAGCCAAGAGATCAATCTAAATCTCGTCAGGACACATTCCATTACAAACACTTGTTGAACATCATCAAGTTCACAAGATGTTAACAAGAGTCCTACGCAATATCCTTGTGATATTTGCCAGAACATCAGAGTGATACTTTTAGTATTCATAATGAAGATGGAAATCCTACTTGAGTCAACCTCAAACAAGCTCTCGGTAGGTGACTTGTGAGATTCTATATGAATCAAACTTGTGACAACTGGATATCGATTTGGTCCAGTAAATGAATTGACGGTTGATGAATTTTGATAAAAGCTTAAAACTCTCGATGTGTTACAAAAACGCTTTTACAAGTAATATGTCGATTGATTTTCAAATCAATTTTCTCGATTATCACTACGTAAAACTGAGGTTTTAAAAGGTGGTGACGGCTTATTCCCAATCAACCAATTCGATTCATTACCACATGTTATGTAATTTACAAAGTTCTTATCTCTATTAGTTTCAAACAAAGCTATGTGGACATGTCCTTATTCACTCTCAACAAAGATGGCAAATTAGTTACTCTACTTGTCTATGTGGATGACATCTTGCTAGCAAGAAATGACAAGAAGATCATTCAAGGAATCAAGACAAACCTTAATGGGAAGTTCAGCATCAAAGACCTAAGCTCATTACACTATTATCTTGGAATAGAATTCTTCAGAAACTCAAAAGGCCTTGCAATGACCCAAAAGAAACATGCCACAGATCTCATCACTCATGCAAGACTACTTCACACAAATCTGTTAGCCTCAAAATATTGAGTCGAACATGAAGTTCGTCCATTATGTATTTTAGTCTCGGTCAATAAATTAGTTAACGTTGTAATAGGAAAGTATCGGGAATCGGGCTCGATAGTTAATCTAATATTGTATATGTTTCGGGTTTAATCCCAAGCAAGTCCCGAGCCCGGGTCCTAGTCAAATATCTCGAACGTCACTTAATGTGTCGGGGTATATAAGTAACTTTTCCGTGAATTTCATTTTATAATATTTCAATTATCTCCTTTCTCTTTTCTCTCTAACCTCTCTCTTGTTTCTCTCTCTAGAAATCTTCCCACTCTCTCTTTTCTTGATCTAGATTCGTGATTGTTATATGAAGTGTTAATCGGGATCCTACAATTGGCATCAGAGCTACAGTGGATTTGTGTATGATTCTTGTGGCTAAACAAGATCGAATTCGTGGCTTGATTGTTTTATTTTTTTTGTTCAAAAAATAAAGCAAGAAAAAATCAAAGTTTGATCATTGTTTGTGGTTAAAGGTGTTAAAGATTTGTACTTTCGAGCTTAGAACTATCCCTTGCATCATTACTAGGTGGTTTTAACATCATTTCGTAGCTTTCAAGAAAGTTTGATGATTTTTTCTTGGCTGCGTTTTGACTAACTGAAGGGGTGTTCTTGATTGCGTTTTGCCTATTGCGTTTTGGGTATTGCGTTTTGCCTATTGCGTTTTGGGTATTGCGTTTTGCCTATTGCGTTTTGGGTATTGCGTTTTGCCTATTGCGTTTTGGTCCTGCGTTTTGCTTCTGCCGGCGGTGGGGGTCGGGGGTGGGGTGCGGGGGTGGTGGGGGGTAGGTGGGGGGGGGGAGGCGGGGGCGTCGTTCCTGCGCGGTGACGGGGGGGGGGACGGAGGGGGAGAGTGGGTGGGGGCGGGGGTTTGGAGTTGGGGGGTGCGGGGGGGGTGTTTCGAGGTGTCTTGTGGGTGTGTAGTTTAATATGGGATGTTTTTTTTTTCATTTTTTTTTATTTTCTTTTTTTTTCTTATTTTTCTTTTTTTTTCATTTTTTCCTTTTTTTTATTTCTCCGCGTTTTGGCTCTGGGGTAGTGAGGTGTTTTGGTTATTGCGTTTTGTTCTACGTTTTGGTTAATTTTACTGGTTGAGACTTTGGCATTGTGTTTTGCCTAATGAAGACCTTTATTGCTTTTTTCCTAGGGGAGACTCTGTCCATGTCATTTCTTGGTTGCGTTTTGTCCTAAAGAAGATGCGTTTTGTCACTGGAAAAACCTTTGTTTTCAAAACCTAGTTTCCATAAACAAGAACTAAAGACTTCAATTCAAACAAACAAACTTAACAAATCAAATTACTCACTCTTAGTTTTTATTGACTTTTGGTAAAATCCCGTTAAACTCTTTATTTTGTAAAATCCTGTTAAACTCGTTATCGGTTTTAATCATAGACTTGTAAAATCCCGTGATCGATAATTGTATTCAAAACCAAAACATCAATCACATCACATCCACTTAAGATCTAACAAATCTTTTTCACTTCAATTCACGATAAAAATGGAAAGAAAAAATACCTTATCTTCATGTTCGGTAATCAAAAGACAAACAAATGTAACTAATTCAAGACAAAGCAAAAGAAAAGTGCCATGGTATCTTTTCAATGACTTCATTCATACCCAAGGTCTCTTCAAACAGCGACTTAAAAGGAAGTCGAAACCGAGAATGAGATTCAGACGCGGTGTGCAAACACTCTCTTGGTCATGTGTTTGAGATTTTTACAAGGCACGATGTTGAAACATGGATCAACTTCAAAAGCAACTTGATAACAACGAATTTCAAAAGATTGGATCCATGGTTTCTTTTAAAGTTCTCGAGACACAGTTTTAGATGTTCATCAAGTCAAAGATTTATTTTAATGATGAATATATTGTAATGACACGCAACTACTTTCTACAATACTCAAGTGATATTCCCGAATTCCATGAGACATAGACCAATTCATGGATATTGTCAAAAAAGTCGATTGATGAAAGGGCACTGCATAAAAGAGAGCATGGCAGCAGGGTGAATGAAAGACAGACGCAGACGACAATGGAAAAGGTTGATACGAGTAAAGAATTGGATGATAGTTCAGTTATCATTAAAAGCAATGGGACAGAATCACAAGAGCAGGATACAAGCAGCAGATCAGGGAATGATGCACATGTTGATGATGTAGATATCAGACCCATATATGATGAAGAGCCAAAGGCTGAGGTACAAATAACTACTAATAATAATGTATTTGTTAAAGGACAACAACATACTGAGCAACCTGAATTCATTAATGAGGGAGAGATTGTCCAGAATGCTGAACAATGTCATGACACATGTCCTTTGCCTGCTAAATTAACTGATGACAAGACAATTGAACTCTCAAATCAATTACTCGAGTCTGAAAATGTTATCAAGAAAAGAGAGAGAGTTGATTTCTAGAGAGAGAAAGAATAGAAAGAGAGTTAAGAGAGAATCTAGAAAAGTGAAATATTATAAATGAAATCCACTTTCTTTTCCTAGGGTGGAAAAGTTACTTATATACCCCGACACATTAGTGACGTTCAGGATATTTGACTGACAAATTTATAATATGAACAGGCTCGAGTTTTGCCTTGGGATTTAAACCCAAAAACTATACAATATTAGATTAAACATCGAGCCAGATTCCCGAATACTTCACCTATTTACAACGTTAACTATTGATTGACGCGACTGACTACTTAATTAGAGAACTTCATGTTTCACTTAATTTTTTGAGCTAAGAATCTCCCCGAAGTGGTTCATTGATGACACTCTTCATGAGATCAATGAGATTGCTTTGTTCGTTAACGCTCATGTGGTCTTTGGTCTTTCTCTTTGTTCTTTGGTTGTAGGCTTGTTCTTTCCATGCTTTGCGATCTTGACTTTGAGCCTTTGTCATTGTCTTTATTGTCTATGCCATCTTGCGATCTTGTGTCTTTGGCCAACATTTTCATACTATGCCTCATCTTGAAAGATTCAAATCAGAGTTTGCGGAAGTCTTTGTCTTTAAATCTTGAGCTTTCATGATAGATTATCTTTGTAGAATGAGCATGAACATGTGGTAATGAAGGCAATAGAGTCAATTTTTGAAAGAGAAAGGTAATGAAGCCAAGGTTAATAATGACATCGATGAAAGTCATAATAAAACTGAATTAGAACATAGTGTGGCTAAATTACTTGCAAAGAATGAACTGTTAGATAAGGAAAAAGAGCACTTGAAACAGACTTACATAGATCTTTTTTATTCTATCAAAACGACATGAGTTCAGACCAAAAACCAGAATGACTTTTTAATGGCACAACTGAACAAAAAGTCTAATGAAAATGTTGATGTACTAGCTCAGATTCAGAAAAAGGGGTTTGCAATTGCAACATTAAAAAATGAGTTAAGGAAACTAACAGGAAATAGTGTGAATACTAAGTTTGCAAAACCATCAATCTTGGGGAAACCAGTTTTACAACCACACAGAAACCAATCAGTTGTTAGACAACCGACTATGTTTAAGTCTGAACGACCTAAAATTTTCAAAACCCCAGTTTGCTCCCAAGTTGATGTGTAAAAGCCACTTGTCAAAAACCAGTCAACTACACATTATCTACCTAGAGAAGAGAATCTGCCATGCAAAACCTCATACATGATTACACCTAGCTGTCTAGGTATATGCTCAAATAAACATAGTTCATAATCACTACTTGGAGGAGGCTAGGAAAAAGACACAAGAACACTCTAGGAACTCTAGAAATTTTTCTGACTCTAAACATTTTGTTTGCTCGACATGTCAGAAATGTATCTTTAATGCAAATCATGATTCTTGTGTTGCAAAATTCCGGAAAGAAGTCAACTCGCGTGCTAAGGTTCCATCCAATAAGACAACGAACAGAACAAACCCGTAGAGCAATAAGGTTGCAACAAAACCAAATCCGCATATCCAAAGGACACTAGGTATTCAATAAAAGGACTTCACTGTGCATGAGGAAAACTACAAGTCCTAGAATTTGTTCTTAAGGTGGAAACCAACGGGTAGAATTATCAAGACTTTTGGTCTTAGATGGGTTCTAACTGGAAAGATATTCACCTCTAGCACAATCGCGGTTGACAGTGAACCCCCAAATGGTTCAAATAAGAAATATATCCTAACAATGTAAAAGCGAACAAGCTGTGATGTTAGTGCATATCTTCTCTTAAGTAAATGTACATTGATTCAATCCCTAAAAAGGAAAGGACTCAAGAGTGTGGATTGCGGAAATGACAGATATCTTAGAAAAACAGGGCTTCATGGAATTTCGACTGATGATCACACGTTTGTGTAATGGACGTATGTTCACATCAGTTCAGGCCTCGTTGTTCATCTAATGACATATGTTCACATCAGTTCAGGCCTCGTTCTTCATCTAATGACGTCTGTTCACATCAGTTCAGGCCTCGTTCTTTATCTAATGACGTCTGTTCACATCAGTTTAGGCCTCGTTCTTCATCAAATGACTTCTGATCATAACCGTTCAGAACTCGGAATTATGAACCAAACTCAATGAACCGTCAAGTTCAAAGCTGGTTCCAAAAGTTGTTCCTCTAGCAGTCAAGACATGTTACACTGAACAAGAGTTGGAATTACTATTCCACCATCATATAGCAATGCTGAGGACAACATGTAAATATTATTGAAAAAAAAAATCAGAAAAACAGAAAATTTTTCCAAAAATAATCTTCTTGACATGTCTCTTGGAATCGATAACATTTACGTGCTTAGAAATGTCGATTAACATTGACACGGGCGTGTAAATGAAGTTCGAGCGAGAGTTTTCAAATAGTTTCAAAACATGTCATTTCTAATTTTCCAAATGGCTTATGTGAAAATATCAGTACAATTACTCCGGACTGCATCAATAACGGAAGGTTTATAACTTATCCTCACAACGAGGGAAAAATTAACGTTTCTCGGGTCTTGAGTGTTCTTACAAGAATTCAATTTTTTGCTCAAGAAAAAGGATAGTGTCCGTATCAGTGCGCTTACCCTTACGCTGTTAGAAGAGATACGTCCTAGAACATTTGGTTGTTCAAAAAGTTGAACACAATTTTTTCAAGGAATTTTCGATGACATTCTTAATCTTTCAAAATTATGTGTTCAACCACGCCACCCTCACAATATTTTCAAAGACACACAATTTTTTCTATTGGGTCCTATTTTTGAGGGGGAGTTTTTCAAAAAAACAAAGTATTATGTTCTAGGGTAAAACTCAACAACGATAATTCTTAGTTATTCAAAACATTATCAAATGTTCCAAACCATTCATGTTGTAATATTTTCCTCTACCGGAATGTTCAAGACATATTTTATCTTTAAGGTATTTCAAAAACTAAGTGTTAATTATTTAAATGTAATTAAAATTTGACTATTCGACTTAATGTGCTTGAAAAGAAGTATGAAAAGTTTTATGGTTGATCTTACACCCAACAACATCTTGAATTTCACGACGATTTTCTGCAGGTCATAATGTGGTTTGGTTAGGTCATCTACAATCCATATGATCCAACAGAACTCCAGAGGATCTACCCCATGGATAATCCAAAAGTTAGAAATAGCAGTATCCTTAGGTATGATTGGAGTGAATCTATATGGGAAAAATGACGACTAAGATTGAGCGCTAACACATGGAACAATCACAACAAGGTTGTTAGTATTGATGTCCTGGTACGCATTGAGGCGTTTGAAGACTGAAAAAGAAAGGTATGGTATAGGGTGTAAACAAAGAAGCCCTCCACTACATTAAGGCAAAAAATCCGGGTCAATACATATGTGTACGAATCACAGTTGATTGCTGACATTGAAGACGACATCATGGACCCAGAGTGATGCAATTGCACAACCCCCTTCCCAAGCCATTCGGGGTTCTCTCTCAATAAAATTGTCTCATTTGTCAAGGAGATAACCCGTATATATATTGACATCTCTCTCCGAGTCTGTTGTATATGAATAGGATGGCAGTCTGCTCCAACCTCGAGTACTAAATACCCAAAGCACCTAACTGAGTCTAGAGCAAGAGATTAATTAAATCTCGGTTAGGGACATATTCCATTGCAAACAATTGTTGAACATCATCAAGTTACAATGCTTATTAACAAGAGTCCTACACAATTATCCTTATGTATTTGCAGAACAATTCCAAGGTATGTATTCACAATTAAGATAGGAAATCTGCTTGAGCCTAAGCTCAAACAAGCTCTTGGTAGGTGACTTGCGAGATTCTATATGAATCAAAACTTGTGACAACTAGATCTCGATTTGGTCCAGTAAATGAATTGACGGTTGATGAATTTAGATATAAAGCTTAACAACTCCCGATGTGTTACCAAAAAAAAAAAACAAATAAAAAAAAAACGCTGTTACATGTAATTTGTACGATGATTTTCAAATTAATGTTCTGGATTATCCACTTACGTAACTAGTAGGTTAAAACGTGGTGACTGTATCCCAAGTCAACCAAAGTCGATTCACTACCACATATTCATGCTCATTCTACAAAGACAAAACAATCATGATGAAAGCTCAGATTTCAAGACAAAGACTTCGCTACTCTGATATGAAGCTTTCAAGATGAGGCATATATGAGGAATGTTGGCCTCAGACACAGATCAAGATGGCAATATGATAAAGACAATGACAAAGGCTCAAAGTCAAATCACAAAGCATGAAAGGAACAAACCTAAAACTAAGAACAAAGAGAAAGGCAAGAACAAGTTCGTGCTTAACGACAAAATGCAATTCATTGATATCATAACGGAGTGTCCTCAATGAAACTCACTTCGGGGGAGATTGTAGCCTCAAAATATTGAGCGGACATGATGTTCGTCCAAAGTATGCTTAGCGTCAGTTCTCGGTCAATCAATTAGTTAATGTTGTAAATAGGAAAGGATCGGGAATCCGGGGCTCGATAGTTCATCTAATATTGTATATGGTTTTGGGTTTATCCAAGCAAGTCCTGGAGCCCGGGTCCCTAGTCAAATATCTGAAAGTCACTTATGTGTCAGGGTATATAAAGTAACTTTCCCTCCTAGGAAATGTTAGTGGATTTCAATTTATAATATTTCATTTTTATAATCTCTCTCAACTCTCTTCTGAAATTTACCGCTCTCTCTTTTTCTTGATTCAGATTATTTATTGTGATTGTTATATGAAGTGTTAATCGGGATCCTACAAAATCCATCTGCCATACCACTTGATCCTATACTGAAGCTCACCATGACAGGAGGAGAACCACTTCAAGATCCTTCACTATATAAGACATTGGTTGGGAAACTTATATACTTGACAATCACAAGACCTAATCTTGCTTTTTTAGCACAAGCTCTTATTCAGTTTCTTCAAAGTCCAACAATACTTCATATGAAGGCCTTAACCAAAGTTCTCAGATATGTCAAGCTCATAACTTCACAAGGACAGTTCTTTCCTACAAACAACAACTTACAAATGACCATTTTTTTGTGACAGTGATTGGGCTAGTTGTCCTTTTTCTAGAAGATCGGTTATTGGTAATGGTGTTTTCCTAGGCCTAAGTCTCATTTCATGGCAATCCAAGAAGCAACTTGTGATATCTAGATCCTTTACAGAGGCTGGGTATAGGGCTCTTATAGACACTACTTGTGAAGTTACATGGATCAAGTATCTCCTTAAAGAATTTCAAGTCTTTATCTCTACTACAATACCCATCATGTATGATAATGCCTCATCTATAGCCCTTGCTTCCAATCCAGTTCATCATGCCAGGACTAAACATATAAAGATTGACTGTCATTTTGTGAGAGACAAGGTCAAAGAAGGAGTCACTTTACTAACCTATGACAAACCAACATCAAGTGGCAACAATTCTTACAAAAGGCTCCATAAACCCACTTCACTTTCATGTTTATCCAATTTAGGCTTGTGTAATCCTTACAAAATGCCAACTTGCGAGGGGGATGATGTAATACATAAATCCAAACACTCAGTTAACTCTGTTTCATCAATACAGAGGAGTTCAAACACTCCATATTCTCTACACAAGATGAGGATCCTTCTCAGCAAAATCATGGTCCAATGTAACAGAATGTAAAAGCATTAGTTCAGTTGTTAGTTAGCTTGTAGCTGTTAGATTTAGCTTGTCTGATAGTAGGAGTAGTATTTAACCTTTTCGGTGGGGGTAAAGTTCATTTTAGATTGTTAATTCACACTTTTTCTCTCTCTGATTATTTCACCACCACACACAATGTGTTTTTACATTTCTCAATATATACTAATCATCTTTTGCTTTCAAAAGTCATAACCTAATCACAAAACCAATAAAATTACAAACATTTTGAATTATTAAACTCTACATACTCAATTCTACTTGTTCATAAGAACGCGTCTTTCGATAATTGAAATCACAATTTTTATAAATTGAAAATTTCTTAAAACAACCGTATCATTTATGTCATGAAATAAGATATTCAATTTGTTTTGGTTTAATTTGGCATACTTATTTGCTATCGGTTGGGAAAAAACTCTTTTAGCGACACTTTTGCACAAGGTTTTTTTTTCCTTTTTCGGCTCTTCATAATAAAAAAAGTTTTTGACCCCCTTTCAAAAAAATCCTAGCTCCGCCCTTCTTAAATGGTGATGAGGACATGATTAATGAGCTTGCCGAGGAATATATGGAGCACCTAGAGCGTGACAAGATAACAACAAATTAATAACAAAATATGGTTTCCATATTTTGATTATTGACTTTTATTAATAATAAAATATGGTTTCCATATTTTTATTATTGCTTTTATTTTGTTTCCTTATTTTATTTATTCTAGAAAATCCTGGTTATCCTTTTTCCCAAGTTCTCCTATAAATATAGGGCTTGGGTTTATTGTTTAGTCATTCAATATTCTATTATCAATAAAATTTCAAGACTTTAAGTCTTTTATCCCTTTGTGATTCGTCTTGAACCCTAGTTAGGGTTTATAGCACGCTTCCGTTCTGTGTCAGTTGGTATCTAGAGCTTGTTAGTATCCTGGATGGTGACTGATTTAGAAGATTCAAAAACCCATACTGTTGGTGGGGTATGGTCTGGAGAGTACATGGATCATGGTTTTACCAAATCCATGTCAGAACTTGACAGGTGTTACACCATGCTACAAGAACTACGTTCCGTGATCGTAGGTGGGGCATTAATCCACAAGAATCGCGAGGGTAGCAAACACGAAGGTCGAAGAATTCGTCCAACCATAGGCGATTTTGGAGGCAATTGTGCAAGCAACCAATCCCCGTTCAACAATGGAAGAATTGAAGAATGGGAAGAGAAAAAGAAGGAGGATCGAGTATCTACAACCAAGATTTTTTGTTCGAAAATTCTAATCAACAATTCGGTATGTTCTTTAATTATTGATGGTTATAGCATAAATAATTTTGTTTCAAGAAAATTGGTAGATTTTCTAATGTTACCAATGGAGATTTGTCCAATTGAAGGTTACCAAGTTTGTAGGGTTCCCATGACCATAGGAAAGTCTTATAAAGTAGAAGTACTTTGTATTGTGGATGATATTGATGAGTGCCATATATTATTGGTAAGACCTTGGCGATGTGAGGTTAATGGAAAATATGATGTTAAACAAAATCTCTACCTTTTCTCATTGGAAGGAAGGAAGATTGCTATGTTTCCCACCAAAGTTACACCAAATTCAGCTATGTATTGGGAAAGAAGGAGAATTGCTATGGTTCCACCCAAAGTTACACCACAATTACCAAAGCCTGATGTTAAAATTAAAGAAAAGATTGGTATGGTTCCACCCAAAGTAACACCACAATTACCAACATCCGATGTTAAAGTTGAAGAAAAGATTGTAAAGGTCGAGGTTGTTGATGAACACATAGAGAAAATTCAAGACCTTCAAACTTATAAACAACATGATGACAACATTTCAACTTTATCGTTTGGAACAACGAATACAGTTAGTACTTTGAAGATTTGTGAAGAAATTATGGGTTTTAATGATGATGAAGATGTGAAAAGTTTTAATTGTGAGCTAAAAATGGATTTCAAATGCGTTCATGATTTAAACGTTCATGATTTAGATTCTGGGTTAATTTTAAGGATGATTATCAAAAATCACATTAAGTTTTCAATGGTAAACAAAGAAGCTATTTTTATTACAATTGAAAACTTGTTGGTTGCTGATAAGGAGCACACAACCTGATGTTTTGGGTCATGGATTGATCGTTGGAAGTATGATAGATGTGTTAAAAGATATGAAGGTTTTCGAGTGGATGTGAGGAGCAAATCTATTAAATATAAGGTTCGTCGTGAGAAGGTGTTCGAGGTTGATGAAGCCCTTGATATTGAGAACTCAAGGGCGAGTTCTTTCCAAGTGAGGGGGATTCATGTTGACAAAACCAAGGTCAATGCGGTTCGGAATTGGTCTTTACCTAAGACATTGCCCGATGTTAGAAATATTAAAGTGGCAGATGCGTTTCAAGAAGAAGATGAGTTAGAGTATGCCAATACTTTGGACGGAGAGGCAGAGCAAGTTACATATGTCATTCAACGAACTTTATGTTCGCCTAAGGTTAGTAACTCTTCACAAAGAAATAAAATCTTTCAAACTAAATGCTTGGTTAAGGAAAAGATTTGTTCTATTATCATTGATGGAGGGAATTGCGAAGATTTAGTGTCTAAGGCTTTGGTTAATGCTTTTAAGCTCCTAACCGAACCTCATCCTAATCCTTATCAGATTGGATGGATTAAGAAGGGGCTGGCACTAAAGGTGAACGAGATTTGTAAAGTTCCTCTTGCTATTGGGAAGCATTATAATGAGTTGGTTACTTGTGATGTTGTTGATATGGAGGCATGTCATGTATTATTAGGAAGACCATGGCAACATGATGTGGACTCTACACACCAACGCAAATTAAATATGTATCTTTTTAAATGGAGCGGAAAAACTATTGCTATGTTACCTTTAGGTGTCGTCTCTCTTAAGAAGAAATTAGAGAGCAAGACTTTGGAAACTTTGGTGGCTTCACCAAAGGAGTTTCAAGCTGAAAGGAAAGAGACGGGAGTTTCTTATGCTTAATTTGTAAAAGGCATTAAAGATGTCATGGAGAATGCAATACCGACAGTAATTAAACCGTTACTAGTTGAATTTGGTAAGATTGTCATAGATGATACACTAGACGCTTTGCCACCATTAAGGAATATTCAACACCAAATTGATTTGAGTAGAAAGACCGCTTTATTGGTGTCCATTATTAACGAGGTTTTGGGTTTTGATTCAATTAAGGAGTTGTACGCAAATGATGAAGATTATGGTAACATTTGGATGGAGCTCAAAACCAAGCAACATCGGGGTGAGTTTATTTTACTTGATGGTTATTTGTTTAAAGGTAATCATTTGTGTATTCCTAAGACTTCCCTTAGGAGTCAATTGATTAAGGAGGTACATGCGGGAGGATTGAGTGCTCATTTAGGCCGAGATAAGACCACTGTTAGTGTAGAAAGTTGATTTCATTGGCCTTAATTAAAAAGAGATGTTAGAGCTTTCGTGAAGAGATGCGTCGCTTGTCAAGAAGGAAAGGGTAAAGCACAAAATACAAGTCTGTATATGCCATTGCCCATACCTAAGAGTCCTTGGGTCGATGTATCAATGGATTTTATGCTTGGGCTTCCTCGCACTCAATGGGGAGTCAATTCTGTGTTTGTTGTTGTTGACAAGTTTTCCAAGATGGCGCATTTCATTCCATGTAAGAAGACTTCAGATGCGGCACATATTGCGAGGTTGTTCTTTCAAGAGGTGGTTCGTTTACATTGAGTTCCAAAGTCCATTACTTAGGATCGGGATAGTAAGTTTCTTGCTCATTTTTTGTTGACATTTTGGAGACGATTAGGTACATCTTTGAATTTTAGTAGTACCGCTCATCCTCAAACGGATGGCCAAACTAAAGTAGTTAATCGCACATTGGGAAATATGATACGTTGCTTGTGTGGGGATGGTATGTGCTTAAATACACATACCATTTTCCATGAAAAACAAACTTAAATGACCAAAAACAGACAAAAACTGCCAAAGAAATGTTTGTGGTTGTGTACAAGACTTCTCCAAGGCACGTGGTGGATTTAGTTGATTTACCGAGGAAGAAGAATATTCAAGCAAATAGGATGGTGGAAGAAGTTTAAGCTACTCATGAGGTTGTGCGAGCTAACATTACCGACGCAAATGCTAAGTACAAATTTGCAGTGGATAAGCATCGTTAGAAGAATTTATTCCAAGTAGGAGATGAGGTAATGGTGTTTCTTCGCAAATAATGTTTTTCGGTTGGAACTTATAGCAAGCTAGAGCCAAAGAAATACGGTCCGTACAAAATACTTCGAAAGATTAATGACAATGCTTATGTAGTGGACTTGCCAAACACTATGAGTATTTCGAAGACTTTTAATGTGTCAAATATTTATGAGTTTCACTCCGAGGACGTGAATAAGGGTAAGAACTCGTGGACGAGTTCTTCTAAAGAGGGGGAATGATGAGGACACAATTAATGAGCTTGCCGAGGAATATATGGAGCACCTAGAGCGTGGCAATATAACAATAAATTAATAACAAAATACGATTTCCATATTTTGATTATTGACTTTTATTAATAATAAAATATGGTTTTCATATTTTTATTATTGACTTTTATTTTGTTTTCTTATTTTGTTTATTCTAGAAAATCCTGGTTATCTTTTTCCCCAAGTTTAGTTCTCATATAAATATAAGGCTTGGGTTCATTGTTTAGTCATTCAATATTCAATTATCAATAAAATTTCAAAACTTTAAGTCTTTTATCCCTTTGTGATTCGTCTTGAACCCTAGTTAGGGTTTATAGCACGCTTCCGTTCTGTGTCAAATGGCCATTTTTATGGTCAATAATTAAACTTGCAAAGTCCATTTTACGGGTATGTTTGGCGCGGAGCGGTGTGAAGCCTTTTAGAGCGGTGAGCGGTAAGAAATGAGCATTTTGATTTTTAGTGCTTGTTTGGCAAAAGGAGCGGTGAGTATTTTGATTTTTATTAGTTGTTTGGCAAATGAGCGGTGAGCGGTGCTATTTTTTAAGAAAGCTAGTTTTTCCAATGCTTAGGGTGTGTTTGTTAAAAGTAGCAGTAGCTGTGAGCAGTAGCTGTGAGCAGTAGCTGTGAGCTGTAGCAGTGAGCAGTAGCTGTGAGTTGTAGCCGTGAGCAGTAGTTGTGAGCAGTAGGAGTGAGCAGTAACTCTCACAGCTCACCGCTCCTTTGTCAAAGCTCCTTAAATAAGCATTGGAAAAATTGTTTTCCTAAAAAATAGCACCGCTCACCACTTCTTTGCCAAACGACCAATAAAAATCAAAATGCTCACCGCTCCTTTTGCCAAACAAGCACTAAAAATCAAAATGCTCTTACTCACCGCTCACCGCCCTAAAAAGCTCCTCCACCGCTCCGTGTCAAACATACCCTTATTTAAGAAGCATTGACAAAGGAGTGGTGAGCTGTGACAACTCTTGCTCACTGCTACTGCTCACGGCTAATGCTCACGACTAATGCTCACAGCCACTTGCTCACAACTACTACTCCTTTTAACAAACATACCCTACATTGACCCCTTTATTTTAAGGCCATACATCAAAGCCCAATAACAAAATGACGGTTACATTTGTGCATGCATTTTAGCCAGCTGCACCACATAATAATGTACAGAAGTGTAGTTGGTTGCTGATTCTATGCGGATCAAAAGGAATTTACTTCGAAAAGGTTAATCCATGTGTACTTTTTGAATTCTTAAAAGTCACTAGGTTACGGTTTTGTTTAAGATACGACGCAGAATTATGCGACTTTCATATATTCGTTCAATTTTGTGTTCTATGACAAAATGAAAAAAAATAGGTAGTCACTTACTCAAGTTTTGTTATATTTGCTGATAATGTTATTCCGTATGGAACTCGTGTTAAGAAAATAAAACTTGAGCTCGCATTAGGGCACGTTTAGTTGGGCGTGTTTAGTTGGAGAAACACGTTCAAATTAGGGTCAATGTCATAAAATACCTACGAAATTTCAAAATTGTACCGACTTCACCAACGAACTAATTTTCGTCCTGACTAGACCAACGTACTTTCAAATATTGTTCCGATATCACTCATATCATAATTTGTTACCGACACCGTGGCGGTTTTTCCACGCTGACATTTTTTTCTTCTTATTTAATTATAGTCAATGCCAAATAGGCTTTCCACCCATAAAAGTCAATCTTCTTCACATCTCCCAACACATTTTTTACCAAAAAAAAATAATTATATTTGCTTTTGTCGATCATTAGAACATTAAAAAGCAATAATCATGTTTTTTCTTCAATGAACCTCGAACAAACAGAAACTTTCTTCTTGTTGATTGTTGGAACACCAGAATACACAATACCTCGTTTCTTTATCAACAAAAACCCAAACAAAAGAAAACCGTAAACGATCCCAAACACCCCCAAACTATAAACATAATCAAACATAAGGCTATTTAACTTGTTCCGATTCACATAATTGCAAACTTGTATTTGGAAACAAATTCTTTTATGTCACTAAAGTCGATCTTTTTTTTTGGTAAAATTGTGAATTATATTACCAAGAAGACGTTACAACTTAAGAAACAAGGGATTGGACGAGACCTAACCCTTGATACAAAAACTCAACAATACAACAGACCATCATACAATAGAAAAGATGTCTGACAAACAAGTATAATACTGATCTAAGACTCTTTTCCTCTAGTTTTTCCATTAGCCATCGTGACTAATGAAATCAACTATGCATCCATGGAGAAACCCTTAATCCAAGCTACATTTCCATCTCCAAACACCCTACCTTAGCTAGAGGAACCCATCCTCTAAGCCAAGAGGCTCTTGCAGATGACATCACTAGGAACAAGGTAAAACTCCTGTTCACACTAAGATCCAAATTCCAAAGTATATCTACTAGGATAGGAGTTCCTTAAGGACACAATCCCACTTGGCTACATTTCCCTCACTGTTGTTCACCACATGAACCAACAATAAAGGCATCACCAAGTTGGCCTCCAGCCAAAGCAGGAAACCCGCCTTATGGTAGTAAGATGAGCCTTTAACTCCACATTTACACAGCACACTGGTCATTGAATCCCTTTTAATGAAAAAGTAGGATTAAAATGGGAGAAAGGTTTTTACTACCAAGATATAGGGCCCTCTACAAGTCTCTACAGGTCCACTACCTGATATTCAAGCCATATCCATCATTCCTTTCCTTTAGTGAAGCATTCCAATGTAGAGACTTAAGAACCAGGATTTAAAATAGGCTGCATTTTAAAAATTTTATCTTAAAAATACAACCATCCAAACACCCCTTTTGTATTGACTTTAAATTTCTTCAAATCTTTAACATAAGCATCAATATTCTCAGCATTGAATCCATTCATTATTTCCTACTGCAGCACATTTAAAAGATCATACTGTATCAGATCTAAACACCCTTTTAGTGAAACAGTGCACTTCTTAAAATTTGATATTTTTAAATTGTAGCTGCCATACATGAGCTACTATTCTCACAACATTAGTATTTTTCACACTTAAGTTCATTAATTTCAGCTTGATCACTTCAGTTATTGTATTATGGAGTTCTTTAGTATTCCTTTTACACCCTCTGAGTATTCTTTGATTTCTTTCACAGCTGCCAAGCATAGTCTTCTCAGAACACTCCAGATATTCTTGCCATCACACATCTTGATAAGGTCATTTATTATGTCTTCCCATATGTAACTGATCTTAGCAAACTGCATCTTATCTGCTATCACTTTCCATATTTCTTTAGAATAGTCGCATAGGAAGCACAGATGACTATGAGAGTCATTAACTTTGTTGCAGAGAGGACATAATAGATCAGTTTAACTTCCCCAAGCTAGTAACTTGTCTTGGGTAAGTAATCTACCAATCATTCCCATCCAAAGTCAGAAAGCATGTTTAGGAATACATTATGGAAACCATATTAGCTTATGCCATAACTTCTCTTCACCATTAGGACTAATGAATTCCATCACATTTTTGGTTCTGAATGGGACAAGTGTATTATTATCATTAATCCACATAACTTTATCAGGAACACCCTATTTCAGTTTAGGAGTCCCGGTTTTCATTACTTTAAACTCATCACTATTCCATTCATTAGGCTAATTTGTGGTATATCATATATCATAACACGGGGTTGATTCTTGGACTTGGCTAGTTTCTAGAGAGAGAAACACAC